>OW387149.1:6187051-6219994 GCA_936440205.1 Lepidonotus clava
GAATGGTGTTGAATCAAAACTAAATGTTGGAATCGAAACTTCAAATTTTAACACATGATTCCCCACGACTTGGCGGTCATTTTGAGCCTATTCCCGTCCAAATCCGTGACGGGCCGTTTTGAATCTAACGAAAGCCCCCTTTTTAACAGGCCGCCGACCTTGGGGGCCGTTTTTGAAGGGCTTGGGCTATCCCAGCATTCCAAGTAAATAGCTGGAAAAATTCGCCTTGGCCTGGGCTTCGAAACGCTGGCTTCGGTTTGTTCGTGCGACGTGTCTAAGCGCCTCAAATAAGGGGACGAAGTTAACTGGCAGTGCTGTAGCATAGGCCAGCCCCAGTTTATATTAAACTTCATATAGAGAATGGTGTTGAATCAAAACTAAATGTTGGAATCGAAACTTCAAATTTTAACACATGATTCCCCACGACTTGGCGGTCATTTTGAGCCTATTCCCGTCCAAATCCGTGACGGGCCGTTTTTGAATCTAACGAAAGCCCCCTTTTTAACAGGCCGCCGACCTTGGGGGCCGTTTTTGAAGGGCTTGGGCTATCCCAGCATTCCAAGTAAATAGCTGGAAAAATTCGCCTTGGCCTGGGCTTCGAAACGCTGGCTTCGGTTTGTTCGTGCGACGTGTCTAAGCGCCTCAAATAAGGGGACGAAGTTAACTGGCAGTGCTGTAGCATAGGCCAGCCCCAGTTTATATTAAACTTCATATAGAGAATGGTGTTGAATCAAAACTAAATGTTGGAATCGAAACTTCAAATTTTAACACATGATTCCCCACGACTTGGCGGTCATTTTGAGCCTATTCCCGTCCAAATCCGTGACGGGCCGTTTTGAATCTAACGAAAGCCCCCTTTTTAACAGGCCGCCGACCTTGGGGGCCGTTTTTTGAAGGGCTTGGGCTATCCCAGCATTCCAAGTAAATAGCTGGAAAAATTCGCCTTGGCCTGGGCTTCGAACGCTGGCTTCGGTTTGTTCGCTGCGACGTGTCTAAGCGCCTCAAATAAGGGGACGAAGTTAACTGGCAGTGCTGTAGCATAGGCCAGCCCCAGTTTATATTAAACTTCATATAGAGAATGGTGTTGAATCAAAACTAAATGTTGGAATCGAAACTTCAAATTTTTAACACATGATTCCCCACGACTTGGCGGTCATTTTGAGCCTATTCCCGTCCAAATCCGTGACGGGCCGTTTTGAATCTAACGAAAGCCCCCTTTTTAACAGGCCGCCGACCTTGGGGGCCGTTTTTGAAGGGCTTGGGCTATCCCAGCATTCCAAGTAAATAGCTGGAAAAATTCGCCTTGGCCTGGGCTTCGAAACGGTGGCTTCGTTTTGTTCGTGCGACGTGTCTAAGCGCCTCAAATAAGGGGACGAAGTTAACTGGCAGTGCTGTAGCATAGGCCAGCCCCAGTTTATATTAAACTTCATATAGAGAATGG
Source organism: Lepidonotus clava (assembly GCA_936440205.1). Classification (NCBI taxonomy): domain Eukaryota; kingdom Metazoa; phylum Annelida; class Polychaeta; order Phyllodocida; family Polynoidae; genus Lepidonotus; species Lepidonotus clava. Next base: position 6,188,493 of record OW387149.1, read on the forward strand.
TGTTGAATCAAAACTAAATGTTGGAATCGAAACTTCAAATTTTAACACATGATTCCCCACGACTTGGCGGTCATTTTGAGCCTATTCCCGTCCAAATCCGTGACGGGCCGTTTTGAATCTAACGAAAGCCCCCTTTTTAACAGGCCGCCGACCTTGGGGGCCGTTTTTGAAGGGCTTGGGCTATCCCAGCATTCCAAGTAAATAGCTGGAAAAATTCGCCTTGGCCTGGGCTTCGAAACGCTGGCTTCGGTTTGTTCGTGCGACGTGTCTAAGCGCCTCAAATAAGGGGACGAAGTTAACTGGCAGTGCTGTAGCATAGGCCAGCCCCAGTTTATATTAAACTTCATATAGAGAATGGTGTTGAATCAAAACTAATGTTGGAATCGAAACTTCAAATTTTAACACATGATTCCCCACGACTTGGCGGGTCATTTTGAGCCTATTCCCGTCCAAATCCGTGACGGGCCCGTTTTGAATCTAACGAAAGCCCCCTTTTTAACAGGCCGCCGACCTTGGGGGCCGTTTTTGAAGGGCTTGGGCTATCCCAGCATTCCAAGTAAATAGCTGGAAAAATTCGCCTTGGCCTGGGCTTCGAAACGCTGGCTTCGGTTTGTTCGTGCGACGTGTCTAAGCGCCTCAAATAAGGGGACGAAGTTAACTGGCAGTGCTGTAGCATAGGCCAGCCCCAGTTTATATTAAACTTCATATAGAGAATGGTGTTGAATCAAAACTAAATGTTGGAATCGAAACTTCAAATTTTAACACATGATTCCCCACGACTTGGCGGTCATTTTGAGCCTATTCCCGTCCAAATCCGTGACGGGCCGTTTTGAATCTAACGAAAGCCCCCTTTTTAACAGGCCGCCGACCTTGGGGGCCGTTTTTGAAGGGCTTGGGCTATCCCAGCATTCCAAGTAAATAGCTGGAAAAATTCGCCTTGGCCTGGGCTTCGAAACGCTGGCTTCGGTTTGTTCGTGCGACGTGTCTAAGCGCCTCAAATAAGGGGACGAAGTTAACTGGCAGTGCTGTAGCATAGGCCAGCCCCAGTTTATATTAAACTTCATATAGAGAATGGTGTTGAATCAAAACTAAATGTTGGAATCGAAACTTCAAATTTTAACACATGATTCCCCACGACTTGGCGGTCATTTTGAGCCTATTCCCGTCCAAATCCGTGACGGGCCGTTTTGAATCTAACGAAAGCCCCCTTTTTAACAGGCCGCCGACCTTGGGGGCCGTTTTTGAAGGGCTTGGGCTATCCCAGCATTCCAAGTAAATAGCTGGAAAAATTCGCCTTGGCCTGGGCTTCGAAACGCTGGCTTCGGTTTGTTCGTGCGACGTGTCTAAGCGCCTCAAATAAGGGGACGAAGTTAACTGGCAGTGCTGTAGCATAGGCCAGCCCCAGTTTATATTAAACTTCATATAGAGAATGGTGTTGAATCAAAACTAAATGTTGGAATCGAAACTTCAAATTTTAACACATGATTCCCCACGACTTGGCGGTCATTTTGAGCCTATTCCCGTCCAAATCCGTGACGGGCCGTTTTGAATCTAACGAAAGCCCCCTTTTTAACAGGCCGCCGACCTTGGGGGCCGTTTTTGAAGGGCTTGGGCTATCCCAGCATTCCAAGTAAATAGCTGGAAAAATTCGCCTTGGCCTGGGCTTCGAAACGCTGGCTTCGGTTTGTTCGTGCGACGTGTCTAAGCGCCTCAAATAAGGGGACGAAGTTAACTGGCAGTGCTGTAGCATAGGCCAGCCCCAGTTTATATTAAACTTCATATAGAGAATGGTGTTGAATCAAAACTAAATGTTGGAATCGAAACTTCAAATTTTAACACATGATTCCCCACGACTTGGCGGTCATTTTGAGCCTATTCCCGTCCAAATCCGTGACGGGCCGTTTTGAATCTAACGAAAGCCCCCTTTTTAACAGGCCGCCGACCTTGGGGGCCGTTTTTGAAGGGCTTGGGCTATCCCAGCATTCCAAGTAAATAGCTGGAAAAATTCGCCTTGGCCTGGGCTTCGAAACGCTGGCTTCGGTTTGTTCGTGCGACGTGTCTAAGCGCCTCAAATAAGGGGACGAAGTTAACTGGCAGTGCTGTAGCATAGGCCAGCCCCAGTTTATATTAAACTTCATATAGAGAATGGTGTTGAATCAAAACTAAATGTTGGAATCGAAACTTCAAATTTTAACACATGATTCCCCACGACTTGGCGGTCATTTTGAGCCTATTCCCGTCCAAATCCGTGACGGGCCGTTTTGAATCTAACGAAAGCCCCCTTTTTAACAGGCCGCCGACCTTGGGGGCCGTTTTTGAAGGGCTTGGGCTATCCCAGCATTCCAAGTAAATAGCTGGAAAAATTCGCCTTGGCCTGGGCTTCGAAACGCTGGCTTCGGTTTGTTCGTGCGACGTGTCTAAGCGCCTCAAATAAGGGGACGAAGTTAACTGGCAGTGCTGTAGCATAGGCCAGCCCCAGTTTATATTAAACTTCATATAGAGAATGGTGTTGAATCAAAACTAAATGTTGGAATCGAAACTTCAAATTTTAACACATGATTCCCCACGACTTGGCGGTCATTTTGAGCCTATTCCCGTCCAAATCCGTGACGGGCCGTTTTGAATCTAACGAAAGCCCCCTTTTTAACAGGCCGCCGACCTTGGGGGCCGTTTTTGAAGGGCTTGGGCTATCCCAGCATTCCAAGTAAATAGCTGGAAAAATTCGCCTTGGCCTGGGCTTCGAAACGCTGGCTTCGGTTTGTTCGTGCGACGTGTCTAAGCGCCTCAAATAAGGGGACGAAGTTAACTGGCAGTGCTGTAGCATAGGCCAGCCCCAGTTTATATTAAACTTCATATAGAGAATGGTGTTGAATCAAAACTAAATGTTGGAATCGAAACTTCAAATTTTAACACATGATTCCCCACGACTTGGCGGTCATTTTGAGCCTATTCCCGTCCAAATCCGTGACGGGCCGTTTTGAATCTAACGAAAGCCCCCTTTTTAACAGGCCGCCGACCTTGGGGGCCGTTTTTGAAGGGCTTGGGCTATCCCAGCATTCCAAGTAAATAGCTGGAAAAATTCGCCTTGGCCTGGGCTTCGAAACGCTGGCTTCGGTTTGTTCGTGCGACGTGTCTAAGCGCCTCAAATAAGGGGACGAAGTTAACTGGCAGTGCTGTAGCATAGGCCAGCCCCAGTTTATATTAAACTTCATATAGAGAATGGTGTTGAATCAAAACTAAATGTTGGAATCGAAACTTCAAATTTTAACACATGATTCCCCACGACTTGGCGGTCATTTTGAGCCTATTCCCGTCCAAATCCGTGACGGGCCGTTTTGAATCTAACGAAAGCCCCCTTTTTAACAGGCCGCCGACCTTGGGGGCCGTTTTTGAAGGGCTTGGGCTATCCCAGCATTCCAAGTAAATAGCTGGAAAAATTCGCCTTGGCCTGGGCTTCGAAACGCTGGCTTCGGTTTGTTCGTGCGACGTGTCTAAGCGCCTCAAATAAGGGGACGAAGTTAACTGGCAGTGCTGTAGCATAGGCCAGCCCCAGTTTATATTAAACTTCATATAGAGAATGGTGTTGAATCAAAACTAAATGTTGGAATCGAAACTTCAAATTTTAACACATGATTCCCCACGACTTGGCGGTCATTTTGAGCCTATTCCCGTCCAAATCCGTGACGGGCCGTTTTGAATCTAACGAAAGCCCCCTTTTTAACAGGCCGCCGACCTTGGGGGCCGTTTTTGAAGGGCTTGGGCTATCCCAGCATTCCAAGTAAATAGCTGGAAAAATTCGCCTTGGCCTGGGCTTCGAAACGCTGGCTTCGGTTTGTTCGTGCGACGTGTCTAAGCGCCTCAAATAAGGGGACGAAGTTAACTGGCAGTGCTGTAGCATAGGCCAGCCCCAGTTTATATTAAACTTCATATAGAGAATGGTGTTGAATCAAAACTAAATGTTGGAATCGAAACTTCAAATTTTAACACATGATTCCCCACGACTTGGCGGTCATTTTGAGCCTATTCCCGTCCAAATCCGTGACGGGCCGTTTTGAATCTAACGAAAGCCCCCTTTTTAACAGGCCGCCGACCTTGGGGGCCGTTTTTGAAGGGCTTGGGCTATCCCAGCATTCCAAGTAAATAGCTGGAAAAATTCGCCTTGGCCTGGGCTTCGAAACGCTGGCTTCGGTTTGTTCGTGCGACGTGTCTAAGCGCCTCAAATAAGGGGACGAAGTTAACTGGCAGTGCTGTAGCATAGGCCAGCCCCAGTTTATATTAAACTTCATATAGAGAATGGTGTTGAATCAAAACTAAATGTTGGAATCGAAACTTCAAATTTTAACACATGATTCCCCACGACTTGGCGGTCATTTTGAGCCTATTCCCGTCCAAATCCGTGACGGGCCGTTTTGAATCTAACGAAAGCCCCCTTTTTAACAGGCCGCCGACCTTGGGGGCCGTTTTTGAAGGGCTTGGGCTATCCCAGCATTCCAAGTAAATAGCTGGAAAAATTCGCCTTGGCCTGGGCTTCGAAACGCTGGCTTCGGTTTGTTCGTGCGACGTGTCTAAGCGCCTCAAATAAGGGGACGAAGTTAACTGGCAGTGCTGTAGCATAGGCCAGCCCCAGTTTATATTAAACTTCATATAGAGAATGGTGTTGAATCAAAACTAAATGTTGGAATCGAAACTTCAAATTTTAACACATGATTCCCCACGACTTGGCGGTCATTTTGAGCCTATTCCCGTCCAAATCCGTGACGGGCCGTTTTGAATCTAACGAAAGCCCCCTTTTTAACAGGCCGCCGACCTTGGGGGCCGTTTTTGAAGGGCTTGGGCTATCCCAGCATTCCAAGTAAATAGCTGGAAAAATTCGCCTTGGCCTGGGCTTCGAAACGCTGGCTTCGGTTTGTTCGTGCGACGTGTCTAAGCGCCTCAAATAAGGGGACGAAGTTAACTGGCAGTGCTGTAGCATAGGCCAGCCCCAGTTTATATTAAACTTCATATAGAGAATGGTGTTGAATCAAAACTAAATGTTGGAATCGAAACTTCAAATTTTAACACATGATTCCCCACGACTTGGCGGTCATTTTGAGCCTATTCCCGTCCAAATCCGTGACGGGCCGTTTTGAATCTAACGAAAGCCCCCTTTTTAACAGGCCGCCGACCTTGGGGGCCGTTTTTGAAGGGCTTGGGCTATCCCAGCATTCCAAGTAAATAGCTGGAAAAATTCGCCTTGGCCTGGGCTTCGAAACGCTGGCTTCGGTTTGTTCGTGCGACGTGTCTAAGCGCCTCAAATAAGGGGACGAAGTTAACTGGCAGTGCTGTAGCATAGGCCAGCCCCAGTTTATATTAAACTTCATATAGAGAATGGTGTTGAATCAAAACTAAATGTTGGAATCGAAACTTCAAATTTTAACACATGATTCCCCACGACTTGGCGGTCATTTTGAGCCTATTCCCGTCCAAATCCGTGACGGGCCGTTTTGAATCTAACGAAAGCCCCCTTTTTAACAGGCCGCCGACCTTGGGGGCCGTTTTTGAAGGGCTTGGGCTATCCCAGCATTCCAAGTAAATAGCTGGAAAAATTCGCCTTGGCCTGGGCTTCGAAACGCTGGCTTCGGTTTGTTCGTGCGACGTGTCTAAGCGCCTCAAATAAGGGGACGAAGTTAACTGGCAGTGCTGTAGCATAGGCCAGCCCCAGTTTATATTAAACTTCATATAGAGAATGGTGTTGAATCAAAACTAAATGTTGGAATCGAAACTTCAAATTTTAACACATGATTCCCCACGACTTGGCGGTCATTTTGAGCCTATTCCCGTCCAAATCCGTGACGGGCCGTTTTGAATCTAACGAAAGCCCCCTTTTTAACAGGCCGCCGACCTTGGGGGCCGTTTTTGAAGGGCTTGGGCTATCCCAGCATTCCAAGTAAATAGCTGGAAAAATTCGCCTTGGCCTGGGCTTCGAAACGCTGGCTTCGGTTTGTTCGTGCGACGTGTCTAAGCGCCTCAAATAAGGGGACGAAGTTAACTGGCAGTGCTGTAGCATAGGCCAGCCCCAGTTTATATTAAACTTCATATAGAGAATGGTGTTGAATCAAAACTAAATGTTGGAATCGAAACTTCAAATTTTAACACATGATTCCCCACGACTTGGCGGTCATTTTGAGCCTATTCCCGTCCAAATCCGTGACGGGCCGTTTTGAATCTAACGAAAGCCCCCTTTTTAACAGGCCGCCGACCTTGGGGGCCGTTTTTGAAGGGCTTGGGCTATCCCAGCATTCCAAGTAAATAGCTGGAAAAATTCGCCTTGGCCTGGGCTTCGAAACGCTGGCTTCGGTTTGTTCGTGCGACGTGTCTAAGCGCCTCAAATAAGGGGACGAAGTTAACTGGCAGTGCTGTAGCATAGGCCAGCCCCAGTTTATATTAAACTTCATATAGAGAATGGTGTTGAATCAAAACTAAATGTTGGAATCGAAACTTCAAATTTTAACACATGATTCCCCACGACTTGGCGGTCATTTTGAGCCTATTCCCGTCCAAATCCGTGACGGGCCGTTTTGAATCTAACGAAAGCCCCCTTTTTAACAGGCCGCCGACCTTGGGGGCCGTTTTTGAAGGGCTTGGGCTATCCCAGCATTCCAAGTAAATAGCTGGAAAAATTCGCCTTGGCCTGGGCTTCGAAACGCTGGCTTCGGTTTGTTCGTGCGACGTGTCTAAGCGCCTCAAATAAGGGGACGAAGTTAACTGGCAGTGCTGTAGCATAGGCCAGCCCCAGTTTATATTAAACTTCATATAGAGAATGGTGTTGAATCAAAACTAAATGTTGGAATCGAAACTTCAAATTTTAACACATGATTCCCCACGACTTGGCGGTCATTTTGAGCCTATTCCCGTCCAAATCCGTGACGGGCCGTTTTGAATCTAACGAAAGCCCCCTTTTTAACAGGCCGCCGACCTTGGGGGCCGTTTTTGAAGGGCTTGGGCTATCCCAGCATTCCAAGTAAATAGCTGGAAAAATTCGCCTTGGCCTGGGCTTCGAAACGCTGGCTTCGGTTTGTTCGTGCGACGTGTCTAAGCGCCTCAAATAAGGGGACGAAGTTAACTGGCAGTGCTGTAGCATAGGCCAGCCCCAGTTTATATTAAACTTCATATAGAGAATGGTGTTGAATCAAAACTAAATGTTGGAATCGAAACTTCAAATTTTAACACATGATTCCCCACGACTTGGCGGTCATTTTGAGCCTATTCCCGTCCAAATCCGTGACGGGCCGTTTTGAATCTAACGAAAGCCCCCTTTTTAACAGGCCGCCGACCTTGGGGGCCGTTTTTGAAGGGCTTGGGCTATCCCAGCATTCCAAGTAAATAGCTGGAAAAATTCGCCTTGGCCTGGGCTTCGAAACGCTGGCTTCGGTTTGTTCGTGCGACGTGTCTAAGCGCCTCAAATAAGGGGACGAAGTTAACTGGCAGTGCTGTAGCATAGGCCAGCCCCAGTTTATATTAAACTTCATATAGAGAATGGTGTTGAATCAAAACTAAATGTTGGAATCGAAACTTCAAATTTTAACACATGATTCCCCACGACTTGGCGGTCATTTTGAGCCTATTCCCGTCCAAATCCGTGACGGGCCGTTTTGAATCTAACGAAAGCCCCCTTTTTAACAGGCCGCCGACCTTGGGGGCCGTTTTTGAAGGGCTTGGGCTATCCCAGCATTCCAAGTAAATAGCTGGAAAAATTCGCCTTGGCCTGGGCTTCGAAACGCTGGCTTCGGTTTGTTCGTGCGACGTGTCTAAGCGCCTCAAATAAGGGGACGAAGTTAACTGGCAGTGCTGTAGCATAGGCCAGCCCCAGTTTATATTAAACTTCATATAGAGAATGGTATTGAATCAAAACTAAATGTTGGAATCGAAACTTCAAATTTTAACACATGATTCCCCACGACTTGGCGGTCATTTTGAGCCTATTCCCGTCCAAATCCGTGACGGGCCGTTTTGAATCTAACGAAAGCCCCCTTTTTAACAGGCCGCCGACCTTGGGGGCCGTTTTTTGAAGGGCTTGGGCTATCCCAGCATTCCAAGTAAATAGCTGGAAAAATTCGCCTTGGCCTGGGCTTCGAAACGCTGGCTTCGGTTTGTTCGTGCGACGTGTCTAAGCGCCTCAAATAAGGGGACGAAGTTAACTGGCAGTGCTGTAGCATAGGCCAGCCCCAGTTTATATTAAACTTCATATAGAGAATGGTATTGAATCAAAACTAAATGTTGGAATCGAAACTTCAAATTTTAACACATGATTCCCCACGACTTGGCGGTCATTTTGAGCCTATTCCCGTCCAAATCCGTGACGGGCCGTTTTGAATCTAACGAAAGCCCCCTTTTTAACAGGCCGCCGACCTTGGGGGCGGTTTTTGAAGGGCTTGGGCTATCCCAGCATTCCAAGTAAATAGCTGGAAAAATTCGCCTTGGCCTGGGCTTCGAAACGCTGGCTTCGGTTTGTTCGTGCGACGTGTCTAAGCGCCTCAAATAAGGGGACGAAGTTAACTGGCAGTGCTGTAGCATAGGCCAGCCCCAGTTTATATTAAACTTCATATAGAGAATGGTGTTGAATCAAAACTAAATGTTGGAATCGAAACTTCAAATTTTAACACATGATTCCCCACGACTTGGCGGTCATTTTGAGCCTATTCCCGTCCAAATCCGTGACGGGCCGTTTTGAATCTAACGAAAGCCCCCTTTTTAACAGGCCGCCGACCTTGGGGGCCGTTTTTGAAGGGCTTGGGCTATCCCAGCATTCCAAGTAAATAGCTGGAAAAATTCGCCTTGGCCTGGGCTTCGAAACGCTGGCTTCGGTTTGTTCGTGCGACGTGTCTAAGCGCCTCAAATAAGGGGACGAAGTTAACTGGCAGTGCTGTAGCATAGGCCAGCCCCAGTTTATATTAAACTTCATATAGAGAATGGTGTTGAATCAAAACTAAATGTTGGAATCGAAACTTCAAATTTTAACACATGATTCCCCACGACTTGGCGGTCATTTTGAGCCTATTCCCGTCCAAATCCGTGACGGGCCGTTTTGAATCTAACGAAAGCCCCCTTTTTAACAGGCCGCCGACCTTGGGGGCCGTTTTTGAAGGGCTTGGGCTATCCCAGCATTCCAAGTAAATAGCTGGAAAAATTCGCCTTGGCCTGGGCTTCGAAACGCTGGCTTCGGTTTGTTCGTGCGACGTGTCTAAGCGCCTCAAATAAGGGGACGAAGTTAACTGGCAGTGCTGTAGCATAGGCCAGCCCCAGTTTATATTAAACTTCATATAGAGAATGGTGTTGAATCAAAACTAAATGTTGGAATCGAAACTTCAAATTTTAACACATGATTCCCCACGACTTGGCGGTCATTTTGAGCCTATTCCCGTCCAAATCCGTGACGGGCCGTTTTGAATCTAACGAAAGCCCCCTTTTTAACAGGCCGCCGACCTTGGGGGCCGTTTTTGAAGGGCTTGGGCTATCCCAGCATTCCAAGTAAATAGCTGGAAAAATTCGCCTTGGCCTGGGCTTCGAAACGCTGGCTTCGGTTTGTTCGTGCGACGTGTCTAAGCGCCTCAAATAAGGGGACGAAGTTAACTGGCAGTGCTGTAGCATAGGCCAGCCCCAGTTTATATTAAACTTCATATAGAGAATGGTGTTGAATCAAAACTAAATGTTGGAATCGAAACTTCAAATTTTAACACATGATTCCCCACGACTTGGCGGTCATTTTGAGCCTATTCCCGTCCAAATCCGTGACGGGCCGTTTTGAATCTAACGAAAGCCCCCTTTTTAACAGGCCGCCGACCTTGGGGGCCGTTTTTGAAGGGCTTGGGCTATCCCAGCATTCCAAGTAAATAGCTGGAAAAATTCGCCTTGGCCTGGGCTTCGAAACGCTGGCTTCGGTTTGTTCGTGCGACGTGTCTAAGCGCCTCAAATAAGGGGACGAAGTTAACTGGCAGTGCTGTAGCATAGGCCAGCCCCAGTTTATATTAAACTTCATATAGAGAATGGTGTTGAATCAAAACTAAATGTTGGAATCGAAACTTCAAATTTTAACACATGATTCCCCACGACTTGGCGGTCATTTTGAGCCTATTCCCGTCCAAATCCGTGACGGGCCGTTTTGAATCTAACGAAAGCCCCCTTTTTAACAGGCCGCCGACCTTGGGGGCCGTTTTTGAAGGGCTTGGGCTATCCCAGCATTCCAAGTAAAGAGCTGGAAAAATTCGCCTTGGCCTGGGCTTCGAAACGCTGGCTTCGGTTTGTTCGTGCGACGTGTCTAAGCGCCTCAAATAAGGGGACGAAGTTAACTGGCAGTGCTGTAGCATAGGCCAGCCCCAGTTTATATTAAACTTCATATAGAGAATGGTGTTGAATCAAAACTAAATGTTGGAATCGAAACTTCAAATTTTAACACATGATTCCCCACGACTTGGCGGTCATTTTGAGCCTATTCCCGTCCAAATCCGTGACGGGCCGTTTTGAATCTAACGAAAGCCCCCTTTTTAACAGGCCGCCGACCTTGGGGGCCGTTTTTGAAGGGCTTGGGCTATCCCAGCATTCCAAGTAAATAGCTGGAAAAATTCGCCTTGGCCTGGGCTTCGAAACGCTGGCTTCGGTTTGTTCGTGCGACGTGTCTAAGCGCCTCAAATAAGGGGACGAAGTTAACTGGCAGTGCTGTAGCATAGGCCAGCCCCAGTTTATATTAAACTTCATATAGAGAATGGTGTTGAATCAAAACTAAATGTTGGAATCGAAACTTCAAATTTTAACACATGATTCCCCACGACTTGGCGGTCATTTTGAGCCTATTCCCGTCCAAATCCGTGACGGGCCGTTTTGAATCTAACGAAAGCCCCCTTTTTAACAGGCCGCCGACCTTGGGGGCCGTTTTTGAAGGGCTTGGGCTATCCCAGCATTCCAAGTAAATAGCTGGAAAAATTCGCCTTGGCCTGGGCTTCGAAACGCTGGCTTCGGTTTGTTCGTGCGACGTGTCTAAGCGCCTCAAATAAGGGGACGAAGTTAACTGGCAGTGCTGTAGCATAGGCCAGCCCCAGTTTATATTAAACTTCATATAGAGAATGGTGTTGAATCAAAACTAAATGTTGGAATCGAAACTTCAAATTTTAACACATGATTCCCCACGACTTGGCGGTCATTTTGAGCCTATTCCCGTCCAAATCCGTGACGGGCCGTTTTGAATCTAACGAAAGCCCCCTTTTTAACAGGCCGCCGACCTTGGGGGCCGTTTTTGAAGGGCTTGGGCTATCCCAGCATTCCAAGTAAATAGCTGGAAAAATTCGCCTTGGCCTGGGCTTCGAAACGCTGGCTTCGGTTTGTTCGTGCGACGTGTCTAAGCGCCTCAAATAAGGGGACGAAGTTAACTGGCAGTGCTGTAGCATAGGCCAGCCCCAGTTTATATTAAACTTCATATAGAGAATGGTGTTGAATCAAAACTAAATGTTGGAATCGAAACTTCAAATTTTAACACATGATTCCCCACGACTTGGCGGTCATTTTGAGCCTATTCCCGTCCAAATCCGTGACGGGCCGTTTTGAATCTAACGAAAGCCCCCTTTTTAACAGGCCGCCGACCTTGGGGGCCGTTTTTGAAGGGCTTGGGCTATCCCAGCATTCCAAGTAAATAGCTGGAAAAATTCGCCTTGGCCTGGGCTTCGAAACGCTGGCTTCGGTTTGTTCGTGCGACGTGTCTAAGCGCCTCAAATAAGGGGACGAAGTTAACTGGCAGTGCTGTAGCATAGGCCAGCCCCAGTTTATATTAAACTTCATATAGAGAATGGTGTTGAATCAAAACTAAATGTTGGAATCGAAACTTCAAATTTTAACACATGATTCCCCACGACTTGGCGGTCATTTTGAGCCTATTCCCGTCCAAATCCGTGACGGGCCGTTTTGAATCTAACGAAAGCCCCCTTTTTAACAGGCCGCCGACCTTGGGGGCCGTTTTTGAAGGGCTTGGGCTATCCCAGCATTCCAAGTAAATAGCTGGAAAAATTCGCCTTGGCCTGGGCTTCGAAACGCTGGCTTCGGTTTGTTCGTGCGACGTGTCTAAGCGCCTCAAATAAGGGGACGAAGTTAACTGGCAGTGCTGTAGCATAGGCCAGCCCCAGTTTATATTAAACTTCATATAGAGAATGGTGTTGAATCAAAACTAAATGTTGGAATCGAAACTTCAAATTTTAACACATGATTCCCCACGACTTGGCGGTCATTTTGAGCCTATTCCCGTCCAAATCCGTGACGGGCCGTTTTGAATCTAACGAAAGCCCCCTTTTTAACAGGCCGCCGACCTTGGGGGCCGTTTTTGAAGGGCTTGGGCTATCCCAGCATTCCAAGTAAATAGCTGGAAAAATTCGCCTTGGCCTGGGCTTCGAAACGCTGGCTTCGGTTTGTTCGTGCGACGTGTCTAAGCGCCTCAAATAAGGGGACGAAGTTAACTGGCAGTGCTGTAGCATAGGCCAGCCCCAGTTTATATTAAACTTCATATAGAGAATGGTGTTGAATCAAAACTAAATGTTGGAATCGAAACTTCAAATTTTAACACATGATTCCCCACGACTTGGCGGTCATTTTGAGCCTATTCCCGTCCAAATCCGTGACGGGCCGTTTTGAATCTAACGAAAGCCCCCTTTTTAACAGGCTGCCGACCTTGGAGGCCGTTTTTGAAGGGCTTGGGCTATCCCAGCATTCCAAGTAAATAGCTGGAAAAATTCGCCTTGGCCTGGGCTTCGAAACGCTGGCTTCGGTTTGTTCGTGCGACGTGTCTAAGCGCCTCAAATAAGGGGACGAAGTTAACTGGCAGTGCTGTAGCATAGGCCAGCCCCAGTTTATATTAAACTTCATATAGAGAATGGTGTTGAATCAAAACTAAATGTTGGAATCGAAACTTCAAATTTTAACACATGATTCCCCACGACTTGGCGGTCATTTTGAGCCTATTCCCGTCCAAATCCGTGACGGGCCGTTTTGAATCTAACGAAAGCCCCCTTTTTAACAGGCCGCCGACCTTGGGGGCCGTTTTTGAAGGGCTTGGGCTATCCCAGCATTCCAAGTAAATAGCTGGAAAAATTCGCCTTGGCCTGGGCTTCGAAACGCTGGCTTCGGTTTGTTCGTGCGACGTGTCTAAGCGCCTCAAATAAGGGGACGAAGTTAACTGGCAGTGCTGTAGCATAGGCCAGCCCCAGTTTATATTAAACTTCATATAGAGAATGGTGTTGAATCAAAACTAAATGTTGGAATCGAAACTTCAAATTTTAACACATGATTCCCCACGACTTGGCGGTCATTTTGAGCCTATTCCCGTCCAAATCCGTGACGGGCCGTTTTGAATCTAACGAAAGCCCCCTTTTTAACAGGCCGCCGACCTTGGGGGCCGTTTTTGAAGGGCTTGGGCTATCCCAGCATTCCAAGTTACTAGCTGGAAAAATTCGCCTTGGCCTGGGCTTCGAAACGCTGGCTTCGGTTTGTTCGTGCGACGTGTCTAAGCGCCTCAAATAAGGGGACGAAGTTAACTGGCAGTGCTGTAGCATAGGCCAGCCCCAGTTTATATTAAACTTCATATAGAGAATGGTGTTGAATCAAAACTAAATGTTGGAATCGAAACTTCAAATTTTAACACATGATTCCCCACGACTTGGCGGTCATTTTGAGCCTATTCCCGTCCAAATCCGTGACGGGCCGTTTTGAATCTAACGAAAGCCCCCTTTTTAACAGGCCGCCGACCTTGGGGGCCGTTTTTGAAGGGCTTGGGCTATCCCAGCATTCCAAGTAAATAGCTGGAAAAATTCGCCTTGGCCTGGGCTTCGAAACGCTGGCTTCGGTTTGTTCGTGCGACGTGTCTAAGCGCCTCAAATAAGGGGACGAAGTTAACTGGCAGTGCTGTAGCATAGGCCAGCCCCAGTTTATATTAAACTTCATATAGAGAATGGTGTTGAATCAAAACTAAATGTTGGAATCGAAACTTCAAATTTTAACACATGATTCCCCACGACTTGGCGGTCATTTTGAGCCTATTCCCGTCCAAATCCGTGACGGGCCGTTTTGAATCTAACGAAAGCCCCCTTTTTAACAGGCCGCCGACCTTGGGGGCCGTTTTTGAAGGGCTTGGGCTATCCCAGCATTCCAAGTAAATAGCTGGAAAAATTCGCCTTGGCCTGGGCTTCGAAACGCTGGCTTCGGTTTGTTCGTGCGACGTGTCTAAGCGCCTCAAATAAGGGGACGAAGTTAACTGGCAGTGCTGTAGCATAGGCCAGCCCCAGTTTATATTAAACTTCATATAGAGAATGGTGTTGAATCAAAACTAAATGTTGGAATCGAAACTTCAAATTTTAACACATGATTCCCCACGACTTGGCGGTCATTTTGAGCCTATTCCCGTCCAAATCCGTGACGGGCCGTTTTGAATCTAACGAAAGCCCCCTTTTTAACAGGCCGCCGACCTTGGGGGCCGTTTTTGAAGGGCTTGGGCTATCCCAGCATTCCAAGTAAATAGCTGGAAAAATTCGCCTTGGCCTGGGCTTCGAAACGCTGGCTTCGGTTTGTTCGTGCGACGTGTCTAAGCGCCTCAAATAAGGGGACGAAGTTAACTGGCAGTGCTGTAGCATAGGCCAGCCCCAGTTTATATTAAACTTCATATAGAGAATGGTGTTGAATCAAAACTAAATGTTGGAATCGAAACTTCAAATTTTAACACATGATTCCCCACGACTTGGCGGTCATTTTGAGCCTATTCCCGTCCAAATCCGTGACGGGCCGTTTTGAATCTAACGAAAGCCCCCTTTTTAACAGGCCGCCGACCTTGGGGGCCGTTTTTGAAGGGCTTGGGCTATCCCAGCATTCCAAGTAAATAGCTGGAAAAATTCGCCTTGGCCTGGGCTTCGAAACGCTGGCTTCGGTTTGTTCGTGCGACGTGTCTAAGCGCCTCAAATAAGGGGACGAAGTTAACTGGCAGTGCTGTAGCATAGGCCAGCCCCAGTTTATATTAAACTTCATATAGAGAATGGTGTTGAATCAAAACTAAATGTTGGAATCGAAACTTCAAATTTTAACACATGATTCCCCACGACTTGGCGGTCATTTTGAGCCTATTCCCGTCCAAATCCGTGACGGGCCGTTTTGAATCTAACGAAAGCCCCCTTTTTAACAGGCCGCCGACCTTGGGGGCCGTTTTTGAAGGGCTTGGGCTATCCCAGCATTCCAAGTAAATAGCTGGAAAAATTCGCCTTGGCCTGGGCTTCGAAACGCTGGCTTCGGTTTGTTCGTGCGACGTGTCTAAGCGCCTCAAATAAGGGGACGAAGTTAACTGGCAGTGCTGTAGCATAGGCCAGCCCCAGTTTATATTAAACTTCATATAGAGAATGGTGTTGAATCAAAACTAAATGTTGGAATCGAAACTTCAAATTTTAACACATGATTCCCCACGACTTGGCGGTCATTTTGAGCCTATTCCCGTCCAAATCCGTGACGGGCCGTTTTGAATCTAACGAAAGCCCCCTTTTTAACAGGCCGCCGACCTTGGGGGCCGTTTTTGAAGGGCTTGGGCTATCCCAGCATTCCAAGTAAATAGCTGGAAAAATTCGCCTTGGCCTGGGCTTCGAAACGCTGGCTTCGGTTTGTTCGTGCGACGTGTCTAAGCGCCTCAAATAAGGGGACGAAGTTAACTGGCAGTGCTGTAGCATAGGCCAGCCCCAGTTTATATTAAACTTCATATAGAGAATGGTGTTGAATCAAAACTAAATGTTGGAATCGAAACTTCAAATTTTAACACATGATTCCCCACGACTTGGCGGTCATTTTGAGCCTATTCCCGTCCAAATCCGTGACGGGCCGTTTTGAATCTAACGAAAGCCCCCTTTTTAACAGGCCGCCGACCTTGGGGGCCGTTTTTGAAGGGCTTGGGCTATCCCAGCATTCCAAGTAAATAGCTGGAAAAATTCGCCTTGGCCTGGGCTTCGAAACGCTGGCTTCGGTTTGTTCGTGCGACGTGTCTAAGCGCCTCAAATAAGGGGACGAAGTTAACTGGCAGTGCTGTAGCATAGGCCAGCCCCAGTTTATATTAAACTTCATATAGAGAATGGTGTTGAATCAAAACTAAATGTTGGAATCGAAACTTCAAATTTTAACACATGATTCCCCACGACTTGGCGGTCATTTTGAGCCTATTCCCGTCCAAATCCGTGACGGGCCGTTTTGAATCTAACGAAAGCCCCCTTTTTAACAGGCCGCCGACCTTGGGGGCCGTTTTTGAAGGGCTTGGGCTATCCCAGCATTCCAAGTAAATAGCTGGAAAAATTCGCCTTGGCCTGGGCTTCGAAACGCTGGCTTCGGTTTGTTCGTGCGACGTGTCTAAGCGCCTCAAATAAGGGGACGAAGTTAACTGGCAGTGCTGTAGCATAGGCCAGCCCCAGTTTATATTAAACTTCATATAGAGAATGGTGTTGAATCAAAACTAAATGTTGGAATCGAAACTTCAAATTTTAACACATGATTCCCCACGACTTGGCGGTCATTTTGAGCCTATTCCCGTCCAAATCCGTGACGGGCCGTTTTGAATCTAACGAAAGCCCCCTTTTTAACAGGCCGCCGACCTTGGGGGCCGTTTTTGAAGGGCTTGGGCTATCCCAGCATTCCAAGTAAATAGCTGGAAAAATTCGCCTTGGCCTGGGCTTCGAAACGCTGGCTTCGGTTTGTTCGTGCGACGTGTCTAAGCGCCTCAAATAAGGGGACGAAGTTAACTGGCAGTGCTGTAGCATAGGCCAGCCCCAGTTTATATTAAACTTCATATAGAGAATGGTGTTGAATCAAAACTAAATGTTGGAATCGAAACTTCAAATTTTAACACATGATTCCCCACGACTTGGCGGTCATTTTGAGCCTATTCCCGTCCAAATCCGTGACGGGCCGTTTTGAATCTAACGAAAGCCCCCTTTTTAACAGGCCGCCGACCTTGGGGGCCGTTTTTGAAGGGCTTGGGCTATCCCAGCATTCCAAGTAAATAGCTGGAAAAATTCGCCTTGGCCTGGGCTTCGAAACGCTGGCTTCGGTTTGTTCGTGCGACGTGTCTAAGCGCCTCAAATAAGGGGACGAAGTTAACTGGCAGTGCTGTAGCATAGGCCAGCCCCAGTTTATATTAAACTTCATATAGAGAATGGTGTTGAATCAAAACTAAATGTTGGAATCGAAACTTCAAATTTTAACACATGATTCCCCACGACTTGGCGGTCATTTTGAGCCTATTCCCGTCCAAATCCGTGACGGGCCGTTTTGAATCTAACGAAAGCCCCCTTTTTAACAGGCCGCCGACCTTGGGGGCCGTTTTTGAAGGGCTTGGGCTATCCCAGCATTCCAAGTAAATAGCTGGAAAAATTCGCCTTGGCCTGGGCTTCGAAACGCTGGCTTCGGTTTGTTCGTGCGACGTGTCTAAGCGCCTCAAATAAGGGGACGAAGTTAACTGGCAGTGCTGTAGCATAGGCCAGCCCCAGTTTATATTAAACTTCATATAGAGAATGGTGTTGAATCAAAACTAAATGTTGGAATCGAAACTTCAAATTTTAACACATGATTCCCCACGACTTGGCGGTCATTTTGAGCCTATTCCCGTCCAAATCCGTGACGGGCCGTTTTGAATCTAACGAAAGCCCCCTTTTTAACAGGCCGCCGACCTTGGGGGCCGTTTTTGAAGGGCTTGGGCTATCCCAGCATTCCAAGTAAATAGCTGGAAAAATTCGCCTTGGCCTGGGCTTCGAAACGCTGGCTTCGGTTTGTTCGTGCGACGTGTCTAAGCGCCTCAAATAAGGGGACGAAGTTAACTGGCAGTGCTGTAGCATAGGCCAGCCCCAGTTTATATTAAACTTCATATAGAGAATGGTGTTGAATCAAAACTAAATGTTGGAATCGAAACTTCAAATTTTAACACATGATTCCCCACGACTTGGCGGTCATTTTGAGCCTATTCCCGTCCAAATCCGTGACGGGCCGTTTTGAATCTAACGAAAGCCCCCTTTTTAACAGGCCGCCGACCTTGGGGGCCGTTTTTGAAGGGCTTGGGCTATCCCAGCATTCCAAGTAAATAGCTGGAAAAATTCGCCTTGGCCTGGGCTTCGAAACGCTGGCTTCGGTTTGTTCGTGCGACGTGTCTAAGCGCCTCAAATAAGGGGACGAAGTTAACTGGCAGTGCTGTAGCATAGGCCAGCCCCAGTTTATATTAAACTTCATATAGAGAATGGTGTTGAATCAAAACTAAATGTTGGAATCGAAACTTCAAATTTTAACACATGATTCCCCACGACTTGGCGGTCATTTTGAGCCTATTCCCGTCCAAATCCGTGACGGGCCGTTTTGAATCTAACGAAAGCCCCCTTTTTAACAGGCCGCCGACCTTGGGGGCCGTTTTTGAAGGGCTTGGGCTATCCCAGCATTCCAAGTAAATAGCTGGAAAAATTCGCCTTGGCCTGGGCTTCGAAACGCTGGCTTCGGTTTGTTCGTGCGACGTGTCTAAGCGCCTCAAATAAGGGGACGAAGTTAACTGGCAGTGCTGTAGCATAGGCCAGCCCCAGTTTATATTAAACTTCATATAGAGAATGGTGTTGAATCAAAACTAAATGTTGGAATCGAAACTTCAAATTTTAACACATGATTCCCCACGACTTGGCGGTCATTTTGAGCCTATTCCCGTCCAAATCCGTGACGGGCCGTTTTGAATCTAACGAAAGCCCCCTTTTTAACAGGCCGCCGACCTTGGGGGCCGTTTTTGAAGGGCTTGGGCTATCCCAGCATTCCAAGTAAATAGCTGGAAAAATTCGCCTTGGCCTGGGCTTCGAAACGCTGGCTTCGGTTTGTTCGTGCGACGTGTCTAAGCGCCTCAAATAAGGGGACGAAGTTAACTGGCAGTGCTGTAGCATAGGCCAGCCCCAGTTTATATTAAACTTCATATAGAGAATGGTGTTGAATCAAAACTAAATGTTGGAATCGAAACTTCAAATTTTAACACATGATTCCCCACGACTTGGCGGTCATTTTGAGCCTATTCCCGTCCAAATCCGTGACGGGCCGTTTTGAATCTAACGAAAGCCCCCTTTTTAACAGGCCGCCGACCTTGGGGGCCGTTTTTGAAGGGCTTGGGCTATCCCAGCATTCCAAGTAAATAGCTGGAAAAATTCGCCTTGGCCTGGGCTTCGAAACGCTGGCTTCGGTTTGTTCGTGCGACGTGTCTAAGCGCCTCAAATAAGGGGACGAAGTTAACTGGCAGTGCTGTAGCATAGGCCAGCCCCAGTTTATATTAAACTTCATATAGAGAATGGTATTGAATCAAAACTAAATGTTGGAATCGAAACTTCAAATTTTAACACATGATTCCCCACGACTTGGCGGTCATTTTGAGCCTATTCCCGTCCAAATCCGTGACGGGCCGTTTTGAATCTAACGAAAGCCCCCTTTTTAACAGGCCGCCGACCTTGGGGGCCGTTTTTGAAGGGCTTGGGCTATCCCAGCATTCCAAGTAAATAGCTGGAAAAATTCGCCTTGGCCTGGGCTTCGAAACGCTGGCTTCGGTTTGTTCGTGCGACGTGTCTAAGCGCCTCAAATAAGGGGACGAAGTTAACTGGCAGTGCTGTAGCATAGGCCAGCCCCAGTTTATATTAAACTTCATATAGAGAATGGTATTGAATCAAAACTAAATGTTGGAATCGAAACTTCAAATTTTAACACATGATTCCCCACGACTTGGCGGTCATTTTGAGCCTATTCCCGTCCAAATCCGTGACGGGCCGTTTTGAATCTAACGAAAGCCCCCTTTTTAACAGGCCGCCGACCTTGGGGGCCGTTTTTGAAGGGCTTGGGCTATCCCAGCATTCCAAGTAAATAGCTGGAAAAATTCGCCTTGGCCTGGGCTTCGAAACGCTGGCTTCGGTTTGTTCGTGCGACGTGTCTAAGCGCCTCAAATAAGGGGACGAAGTTAACTGGCAGTGCTGTAGCATAGGCCAGCCCCAGTTTATATTAAACTTCATATAGAGAATGGTATTGAATCAAAACTAAATGTTGGAATCGAAACTTCAAATTTTAACACATGATTCCCCACGACTTGGCGGTCATTTTGAGCCTATTCCCGTCCAAATCCGTGACGGGCCGTTTTGAATCTAACGAAAGCCCCCTTTTTAACAGGCCGCCGACCTTGGGGGCCGTTTTTGAAGGGCTTGGGCTATCCCAGCATTCCAAGTAAATAGCTGGAAAAATTCGCCTTGGCCTGGGCTTCGAAACGCTGGCTTCGGTTTGTTCGTGCGACGTGTCTAAGCGCCTCAAATAAGGGGACGAAGTTAACTGGCAGTGCTGTAGCATAGGCCAGCCCCAGTTTATATTAAACTTCATATAGAGAATGGTATTGAATCAAAACTAAATGTTGGAATCGAAACTTCAAATTTTAACACATGATTCCCCACGACTTGGCGGTCATTTTGAGCCTATTCCCGTCCAAATCCGTGACGGGCCGTTTTGAATCTAACGAAAGCCCCCTTTTTAACAGGCCGCCGACCTTGGGGGCCGTTTTTGAAGGGCTTGGGCTATCCCAGCATTCCAAGTAAATAGCTGGAAAAATTCGCCTTGGCCTGGGCTTCGAAACGCTGGCTTCGGTTTGTTCGTGCGACGTGTCTAAGCGCCTCAAATAAGGGGACGAAGTTAACTGGCAGTGCTGTAGCATAGGCCAGCCCCAGTTTATATTAAACTTCATATAGAGAATGGTATTGAATCAAAACTAAATGTTGGAATCGAAACTTCAAATTTTAACACATGATTCCCCACGACTTGGCGGTCATTTTGAGCCTATTCCCGTCCAAATCCGTGACGGGCCGTTTTGAATCTAACGAAAGCCCCCTTTTTAACAGGCCGCCGACCTTGGGGGCCGTTTTTGAAGGGCTTGGGCTATCCCAGCATTCCAAGTAAATAGCTGGAAAAATTCGCCTTGGCCTGGGCTTCGAAACGCTGGCTTCGGTTTGTTCGTGCGACGTGTCTAAGCGCCTCAAATAAGGGGACGAAGTTAACTGGCAGTGCTGTAGCATAGGCCAGCCCCAGTTTATATTAAACTTCATATAGAGAATGGTATTGAATCAAAACTAAATGTTGGAATCGAAACTTCAAATTTTAACACATGATTCCCCACGACTTGGCGGTCATTTTGAGCCTATTCCCGTCCAAATCCGTGACGGGCCGTTTTGAATCTAACGAAAGCCCCCTTTTTAACAGGCCGCCGACCTTGGGGGCCGTTTTTGAAGGGCTTGGGCTATCCCAGCATTCCAAGTAAATAGCTGGAAAAATTCGCCTTGGCCTGGGCTTCGAAACGCTGGCTTCGGTTTGTTCGTGCGACGTGTCTAAGCGCCTCAAATAAGGGGACGAAGTTAACTGGCAGTGCTGTAGCATAGGCCAGCCCCAGTTTATATTAAACTTCATATAGAGAATGGTATTGAATCAAAACTAAATGTTGGAATCGAAACTTCAAATTTTAACACATGATTCCCCACGACTTGGCGGTCATTTTGAGCCTATTCCCGTCCAAATCCGTGACGGGCCGTTTTGAATCTAACGAAAGCCCCCTTTTTAACAGGCCGCCGACCTTGGGGGCCGTTTTTGAAGGGCTTGGGCTATCCCAGCATTCCAAGTAAATAGCTGGAAAAATTCGCCTTGGCCTGGGCTTCGAAACGCTGGCTTCGGTTTGTTCGTGCGACGTGTCTAAGCGCCTCAAATAAGGGGACGAAGTTAACTGGCAGTGCTGTAGCATAGGCCAGCCCCAGTTTATATTAAACTTCATATAGAGAATGGTATTGAATCAAAACTAAATGTTGGAATCGAAACTTCAAATTTTAACACATGATTCCCCACGACTTGGCGGTCATTTTGAGCCTATTCCCGTCCAAATCCGTGACGGGCCGTTTTGAATCTAACGAAAGCCCCCTTTTTAACAGGCCGCCGACCTTGGGGGCCGTTTTTGAAGGGCTTGGGCTATCCCAGCATTCCAAGTAAATAGCTGGAAAAATTCGCCTTGGCCTGGGCTTCGAAACGCTGGCTTCGGTTTGTTCGTGCGACGTGTCTAAGCGCCTCAAATAAGGGGACGAAGTTAACTGGCAGTGCTGTAGCATAGGCCAGCCCCAGTTTATATTAAACTTCATATAGAGAATGGTATTGAATCAAAACTAAATGTTGGAATCGAAACTTCAAATTTTAACACATGATTCCCCACGACTTGGCGGTCATTTTGAGCCTATTCCCGTCCAAATCCGTGACGGGCCGTTTTGAATCTAACGAAAGCCCCCTTTTTAACAGGCCGCCGACCTTGGGGGCCGTTTTTGAAGGGCTTGGGCTATCCCAGCATTCCAAGTAAATAGCTGGAAAAATTCGCCTTGGCCTGGGCTTCGAAACGCTGGCTTCGGTTTGTTCGTGCGACGTGTCTAAGCGCCTCAAATAAGGGGACGAAGTTAACTGGCAGTGCTGTAGCATAGGCCAGCCCCAGTTTATATTAAACTTCATATAGAGAATGGTATTGAATCAAAACTAAATGTTGGAATCGAAACTTCAAATTTTAACACATGATTCCCCACGACTTGGCGGTCATTTTGAGCCTATTCCCGTCCAAATCCGTGACGGGCCGTTTTGAATCTAACGAAAGCCCCCTTTTTAACAGGCCGCCGACCTTGGGGGCCGTTTTTGAAGGGCTTGGGCTATCCCAGCATTCCAAGTAAATAGCTGGAAAAATTCGCCTTGGCCTGGGCTTCGAAACGCTGGCTTCGGTTTGTTCGTGCGACGTGTCTAAGCGCCTCAAATAAGGGGACGAAGTTAACTGGCAGTGCTGTAGCATAGGCCAGCCCCAGTTTATATTAAACTTCATATAGAGAATGGTATTGAATCAAAACTAAATGTTGGAATCGAAACTTCAAATTTTAACACATGATTCCCCACGACTTGGCGGTCATTTTGAGCCTATTCCCGTCCAAATCCGTGACGGGCCGTTTTGAATCTAACGAAAGCCCCCTTTTTAACAGGCCGCCGACCTTGGGGGCCGTTTTTGAAGGGCTTGGGCTATCCCAGCATTCCAAGTAAATAGCTGGAAAAATTCGCCTTGGCCTGGGCTTCGAAACGCTGGCTTCGGTTTGTTCGTGCGACGTGTCTAAGCGCCTCAAATAAGGGGACGAAGTTAACTGGCAGTGCTGTAGCATAGGCCAGCCCCAGTTTATATTAAACTTCATATAGAGAATGGTATTGAATCAAAACTAAATGTTGGAATCGAAACTTCAAATTTTAACACATGATTCCCCACGACTTGGCGGTCATTTTGAGCCTATTCCCGTCCAAATCCGTGACGGGCCGTTTTGAATCTAACGAAAGCCCCCTTTTTAACAGGCCGCCGACCTTGGGGGCCGTTTTTGAAGGGCTTGGGCTATCCCAGCATTCCAAGTAAATAGCTGGAAAAATTCGCCTTGGCCTGGGCTTCGAAACGCTGGCTTCGGTTTGTTCGTGCGACGTGTCTAAGCGCCTCAAATAAGGGGACGAAGTTAACTGGCAGTGCTGTAGCATAGGCCAGCCCCAGTTTATATTAAACTTCATATAGAGAATGGTATTGAATCAAAACTAAATGTTGGAATCGAAACTTCAAATTTTAACACATGATTCCCCACGACTTGGCGGTCATTTTGAGCCTATTCCCGTCCAAATCCGTGACGGGCCGTTTTGAATCTAACGAAAGCCCCCTTTTTAACAGGCCGCCGACCTTGGGGGCCGTTTTTGAAGGGCTTGGGCTATCCCAGCATTCCAAGTAAATAGCTGGAAAAATTCGCCTTGGCCTGGGCTTCGAAACGCTGGCTTCGGTTTGTTCGTGCGACGTGTCTAAGCGCCTCAAATAAGGGGACGAAGTTAACTGGCAGTGCTGTAGCATAGGCCAGCCCCAGTTTATATTAAACTTCATATAGAGAATGGTATTGAATCAAAACTAAATGTTGGAATCGAAACTTCAAATTTTAACACATGATTCCCCACGACTTGGCGGTCATTTTGAGCCTATTCCCGTCCAAATCCGTGACGGGCCGTTTTGAATCTAACGAAAGCCCCCTTTTTAACAGGCCGCCGACCTTGGGGGCCGTTTTTGAAGGGCTTGGGCTATCCCAGCATTCCAAGTAAATAGCTGGAAAAATTCGCCTTGGCCTGGGCTTCGAAACGCTGGCTTCGGTTTGTTCGTGCGACGTGTCTAAGCGCCTCAAATAAGGGGACGAAGTTAACTGGCAGTGCTGTAGCATAGGCCAGCCCCAGTTTATATTAAACTTCATATAGAGAATGGTATTGAATCAAAACTAAATGTTGGAATCGAAACTTCAAATTTTAACACATGATTCCCCACGACTTGGCGGTCATTTTGAGCCTATTCCCGTCCAAATCCGTGACGGGCCGTTTTGAATCTAACGAAAGCCCCCTTTTTAACAGGCCGCCGACCTTGGGGGCCGTTTTTGAAGGGCTTGGGCTATCCCAGCATTCCAAGTAAATAGCTGGAAAAATTCGCCTTGGCCTGGGCTTCGAAACGCTGGCTTCGGTTTGTTCGTGCGACGTGTCTAAGCGCCTCAAATAAGGGGACGAAGTTAACTGGCAGTGCTGTAGCATAGGCCAGCCCCAGTTTATATTAAACTTCATATAGAGAATGGTATTGAATCAAAACTAAATGTTGGAATCGAAACTTCAAATTTTAACACATGATTCCCCACGACTTGGCGGTCATTTTGAGCCTATTCCCGTCCAAATCCGTGACGGGCCGTTTTGAATCTAACGAAAGCCCCCTTTTTAACAGGCCGCCGACCTTGGGGGCCGTTTTTGAAGGGCTTGGGCTATCCCAGCATTCCAAGTAAATAGCTGGAAAAATTCGCCTTGGCCTGGGCTTCGAAACGCTGGCTTCGGTTTGTTCGTGCGACGTGTCTAAGCGCCTCAAATAAGGGGACGAAGTTAACTGGCAGTGCTGTAGCATAGGCCAGCCCCAGTTTATATTAAACTTCATATAGAGAATGGTATTGAATCAAAACTAAATGTTGGAATCGAAACTTCAAATTTTAACACATGATTCCCCACGACTTGGCGGTCATTTTGAGCCTATTCCCGTCCAAATCCGTGACGGGCCGTTTTGAATCTAACGAAAGCCCCCTTTTTAACAGGCCGCCGACCTTGGGGGCCGTTTTTGAAGGGCTTGGGCTATCCCAGCATTCCAAGTAAATAGCTGGAAAAATTCGCCTTGGCCTGGGCTTCGAAACGCTGGCTTCGGTTTGTTCGTGCGACGTGTCTAAGCGCCTCAAATAAGGGGACGAAGTTAACTGGCAGTGCTGTAGCATAGGCCAGCCCCAGTTTATATTAAACTTCATATAGAGAATGGTATTGAATCAAAACTAAATGTTGGAATCGAAACTTCAAATTTTAACACATGATTCCCCACGACTTGGCGGTCATTTTGAGCCTATTCCCGTCCAAATCCGTGACGGGCCGTTTTGAATCTAACGAAAGCCCCCTTTTTAACAGGCCGCCGACCTTGGGGGCCGTTTTTGAAGGGCTTGGGCTATCCCAGCATTCCAAGTAAATAGCTGGAAAAATTCGCCTTGGCCTGGGCTTCGAAACGCTGGCTTCGGTTTGTTCGTGCGACGTGTCTAAGCGCCTCAAATAAGGGGACGAAGTTAACTGGCAGTGCTGTAGCATAGGCCAGCCCCAGTTTATATTAAACTTCATATAGAGAATGGTATTGAATCAAAACTAAATGTTGGAATCGAAACTTCAAATTTTAACACATGATTCCCCACGACTTGGCGGTCATTTTGAGCCTATTCCCGTCCAAATCCGTGACGGGCCGTTTTGAATCTAACGAAAGCCCCCTTTTTAACAGGCCGCCGACCTTGGGGGCCGTTTTTGAAGGGCTTGGGCTATCCCAGCATTCCAAGTAAATAGCTGGAAAAATTCGCCTTGGCCTGGGCTTCGAAACGCTGGCTTCGGTTTGTTCGTGCGACGTGTCTAAGCGCCTCAAATAAGGGGACGAAGTTAACTGGCAGTGCTGTAGCATAGGCCAGCCCCAGTTTATATTAAACTTCATATAGAGAATGGTATTGAATCAAAACTAAATGTTGGAATCGAAACTTCAAATTTTAACACATGATTCCCCACGACTTGGCGGTCATTTTGAGCCTATTCCCGTCCAAATCCGTGACGGGCCGTTTTGAATCTAACGAAAGCCCCCTTTTTAACAGGCCGCCGACCTTGGGGGCCGTTTTTGAAGGGCTTGGGCTATCCCAGCATTCCAAGTAAATAGCTGGAAAAATTCGCCTTGGCCTGGGCTTCGAAACGCTGGCTTCGGTTTGTTCGTGCGACGTGTCTAAGCGCCTCAAATAAGGGGACGAAGTTAACTGGCAGTGCTGTAGCATAGGCCAGCCCCAGTTTATATTAAACTTCATATAGAGAATGGTATTGAATCAAAACTAAATGTTGGAATCGAAACTTCAAATTTTAACACATGATTCCCCACGACTTGGCGGTCATTTTGAGCCTATTCCCGTCCAAATCCGTGACGGGCCGTTTTGAATCTAACGAAAGCCCCCTTTTTAAAAGGCCGCCGACCTTGGGGGCCGTTTTTGAAGGGCTTGGGCTATCCCAGCATTCCAAGTAAATAGCTGGAAAAATTCGCCTTGGCCTGGGCTTCGAAACGCTGGCTTCGGTTTGTTCGAGCGACGTGTCTAAGCGCCTCAAATAAGGGGACGAAGTTAACTGGCAGTGCTGTAGCATAGGACAGCCCCAGTTTATATTAAACTTCATATAGAGAATGGTATTGAATCAAAACTAAATGTTGGAATCGAAACTTCAAATTTTAACACATGATTCCCCACGACTTGGCGGTCATTTTGAGCCTATTCCCGTCCAAATCCGTGACGGGCCGTTTTGAATCTAACGAAAGCCCCCTTTTTAACAGGCCGCCGACCTTGGGGGCCGTTTTTGAAGGGCTTGGGCTATCCCAGCATTCCAAGTAAATAGCTGGAAAAATTCGCCTTGGCCTGGGCTTCGAACGCTGGCTTCGGTTTGTTCGTGCGACGTGTCTAAGCGCCTCAAATAAGGGGACGAAGTTAACTGGCAGTGCTGTAGCATAGGCCAGCCCCAGTTTATATTAAACTTCATATAGAGAATGGTATTGAATCAAAACTAAATGTTGGAATCGAAACTTCAAATTTTAACACATGATTCCCCACGACTTGGCGGTCATTTTGAGCCTATTCCCGTCCAAATCCGTGACGGGCCGTTTTGAATCTAACGAAAGCCCCCTTTTTAACAGGCCGCCGACCTTGGGGGCCGTTTTTGAAGGGCTTGGCTATCCCAGCATTCCAAGTAAATAGCTGGAAAAATTCGCCTTGGCCTGGGCTTCGAAACGCTGGCTTCGGTTTGTTCGTGCGACGTGTCTAAGCGCCTCAAATAAGGGGACGAAGTTAACTGGCAGTGCTGTAGCATAGGCCAGCCCCAGTTTATATTAAACTTCATATAGAGAATGGTATTGAATCAAAACTAAATGTTGGAATCGAAACTTCAAATTTTAACACATGATTCCCCACGACTTGGCGGTCATTTTGAGCCTATTCCCGTCCAAATCCGTGACGGGCCGTTTTGAATCTAACGAAAGCCCCCTTTTTAACAGGCCGCCGACCTTGGGGGCCGTTTTTGAAGGGCTTGGGCTATCCCAGCATTCCAAGTAAATAGCTGGAAAAATTCGCCTTGGCCTGGGCTTCGAAACGCTGGCTTCGGTTTGTTCGTGCGACGTGTCTAAGCGCCTCAAATAAGGGGACGAAGTTAACTGGCAGTGCTGTAGCATAGGCCAGCCCCAGTTTATATTAAACTTCATATAGAGAATGGTATTGAATCAAAACTAAATGTTGGAATCGAAACTTCAAATTTTAACACATGATTCCCCACGACTTGGCGGTCATTTTGAGCCTATTCCCGTCCAAATCCGTGACGGGCCGTTTTGAATCTAACGAAAGCCCCCTTTTTAACAGGCCGCCGACCTTGGGGGCCGTTTTTGAAGGGCTTGGGCTATCCCAGCATTCCAAGTAAATAGCTGGAAAAATTCGCCTTGGCCTGGGCTTCGAAACGCTGGCTTCGGTTTGTTCGTGCGACGTGTCTAAGCGCCTCAAATAAGGGACGAAGTTAACTGGCAGTGCTGTAGCATAGGCCAGCCCCAGTTTATATTAAACTTCATATAGAGAATGGTATTGAATCAAAACTAAATGTTGGAATCGAAACTTCAAATTTTAACACATGATTCCCCACGACTTGGCGGTCATTTTGAGCCTATTCCCGTCCAAATCCGTGACGGGCCGTTTTGAATCTAACGAAAGCCCCCTTTTTAACAGGCCGCCGACCTTGGGGCCGTTTTTGAAGGGCTTGGGCTATCCCAGCATTCCAAGTAAATAGCTGGAAAAATTCGCCTTGGCCTGGGCTTCGAAACGCTGGCTTCGGTTTGTTCGTGCGACGTGTCTAAGCGCCTCAAATAAGGGGACGAAGTTAACTGGCAGTGCTGTAGCATAGGCCAGCCCCAGTTTATATTAAACTTCATATAGAGAATGGTATTGAATCAAAACTAAATGTTGGAATCGAAACTTCAAATTTTAACACATGATTCCCCACGACTTGGCGGTCATTTTTGAGCCTATTCCCGTCCAAATCCGTGACGGGCCGTTTTGAATCTAACGAAAGCCCCCCTTTTTAACAGGCCGCCGACCTTGGGGGCCGTTTTTGAAGGGCTTGGGCTATCCCAGCATTCCAAGTAAATAGCTGGAAAAATTCGCCTTGGCCTGGGCTTCGAAACGCTGGCTTCGGTTTGTTCGTGCGACGTGTCTAAGCGCCTCAAATAAGGGGACGAAGTTAACTGGCAGTGCTGTAGCATAGGCCAGCCCCAGTTTATATTAAACTTCATATAGAGAATGGTGTTGAATCAAAACTAAATGTTGGAATCGAAACTTCAAATTTTAACACATGATTCCCCACGACTTGGCGGTCATTTTGAGCCTATTCCCGTCCAAATCCGTGACGGGCCGTTTTGAATCTAACGAAAGCCCCCTTTTTAACAGGCCGCCGACCTTGGGGGCCGTTTTTGAAGGGCTTGGGCTATCCCAGCATTCCAAGTAAATAGCTGGAAAAATTCGCCTTGGCCTGGGCTTCGAAACGCTGGCTTCGGTTTGTTCGTGCGACGTGTCTAAGCGCCTCAAATAAGGGGACGAAGTTAACTGGCAGTGCTGTAGCATAGGCCAGCCCCAGTTTATATTAAACTTCATATAGAGAATGGTATTGAATCAAAACTAAATGTTGGAATCGAAACTTCAAATTTTAACACATGATTCCCCCACGACTTGGCGGTCATTTTGAGCCTATTCCGTCCAAATCCGTGACGGGCCGTTTTGAATCTAACGAAAGCCCCCTTTTTAACAGGCCGCCGACCTTGGGGGCCGTTTTTGAAGGGCTTGGGCTATCCCAGCATTCCAAGTAAATAGCTGGAAAAATTCGCCTTGGCCTGGGCTTCGAAACGCTGGCTTCGGTTTGTTCGTGCGACGTGTCTAAGCGCCTCAAATAAGGGGACGAAGTTAACTGGCAGTGCTGTAGCATAGGCCAGCCCCAGTTTATATTAAACTTCATATAGAGAATGGTATTGAATCAAAACTAAATGTTGGAATCGAAACTTCAAATTTTAACACATGATTCCCCACGACTTGGCGGTCATTTTGAGCCTATTCCCGTCCAAATCCGTGACGGGCCGTTTTGAATCTAACGAAAGCCCCCTTTTTAACAGGCCGCCGACCTTGGGGGCCGTTTTTGAAGGGCTTGGGCTATCCCAGCATTCCAAGTAAATAGCTGGAAAAATTCGCCTTGGCCTGGGCTTCGAAACGCTGGCTTCGGTTTGTTCGTGCGACGTGTCTAAGCGCCTCAAATAAGGGGACGAAGTTAACTGGCAGTGCTGTAGCATAGGCCAGCCCCAGTTTATATTAAACTTCATATAGAGAATGGTATTGAATCAAAACTAAATGTTGGAATCGAAACTTCAAATTTTAACACATGATTCCCCACGACTTGGCGGTCATTTTGAGCCTATTCCCGTCCAAATCCGTGACGGGCCGTTTTGAATCTAACGAAAGCCCCCTTTTTAACAGGCCGCCGACCTTGGGGGCCGTTTTTGAAGGGCTTGGGCTATCCCAGCATTCCAAGTAAATAGCTGGAAAAATTCGCCTTGGCCTGGCTTCGAAACGCTGGCTTCGGTTTGTTCGTGCGACGTGTCTAAGCGCCTCAAATAAGGGGACGAAGTTAACTGGCAGTGCTGTAGCATAGGCCAGCCCCAGTTTATATTAAACTTCATATAGAGAATGGTATTGAATCAAAACTAAATGTTGGAATCGAAACTTCAAATTTTAACACATGATTCCCCACGACTTGGCGGTCATTTTGAGCCTATTCCCGTCCAAATCCGTGACGGGCCGTTTGAATCTAACGAAAGCCCCCTTTTTAACAGGCCGCCGACCTTGGGGGCCGTTTTTGAAGGGCTTGGGCTATCCAGCATTCCAAGTAAATAGCTGGAAAAATTCGCCTTGGCCTGGGCTTCGAAACGCTGGCTTCGGTTTGTTCGTGCGACGTGTCTAAGCGCCTCAAATAAGGGGACGAAGTTAACTGGCAGTGCTGTAGCATAGGCCAGCCCCAGTTTATATTAAACTTCATATAGAGAATGGTATTGAGATCAAGAACTAAATGTTGGAATCGAAACTTCAAATTTTAACACATGATTCCCCACGACTTGGCGGACCATTTTGAGCCTATTCCCGTCCAAATCCGTGACGGGCCGTTTTGAATCTAACGAAAGCCCCCCTTTTTAACAGGCCGCCGACCTTGGGGGGCCGTTTTTGAAGGGCTTGGGCTATCCCAGCATTCCAAGTAAATAGCTGGAAAAATTCGCCTTGGCCTGGGCTTCGAAACGCTGGCTTCGGTTTGTTCGTGCGACGTGTCTAAGCGCCTCAAATAAGGGGACGAAGTTAACTGGCAGTGCTGTAGCATAGGCCAGCCCCAGTTTATATTAAACTTCATATAGAGAATGGTATAATCAAAACTAAATGTTGGAATCGAAACTTCAAATTTTAACACATGATTCCCCACGACTTGGCGGTCATTTTGAGCCTATTCCCGTCCAAATCCGTGACGGGCCGTTTTGAATCTAACGAAAGCCCCCTTTTTAACAGGCCGCCGACCTTGGGGGCCGTTTTTGAAGGGCTTGGGCTATCCCAGCATTCCAAGTAAATAGCTGGAAAAATTCGCCTTGGCCTGGGCTTCGAAACGCTGGCTTCGGTTTGTTCGTGCGACGTGTCTAAGCGCCTCAAATAAGGGGACGAAGTTAACTGGCAGTGCTGTAGCATAGGCCAGCCCCAGTTTATATTAAACTTCATATAGAGAAT
>OW387149.1:6220194-6251197 GCA_936440205.1 Lepidonotus clava
TAGTAATGACAGGACGCTTTGTACATAAGAAAGTTGTACTTGAAAAAAGTTACCGACTGGCTGGTCCTATGGCCCCAGGTTCTTACAGAAACAAAACACGACGGCAACAGTTCTAGTAATGATAGGACGCTTTGTACTTAAGAAAGTTGTACTGGAAAAAAGGTACCGACTGGCTGGTCCTATGGCCCCAGGTTCTTACAGAAACAAAACACGACGGTGTGTGCATGGCACGAACCAAACTAGTTCGGCGTGACACCAGAAGGGGGGTGCGCACTGCTGCATGACATTTCTGACTTCTTGGTTAGACACCTTTCCCGTCTGCAGCAGGAAAACGGTGGATATATAAGGGCGCAGTGGGTGTTACACAGCGGGTGGTCACCAGTGGGTCTAGTAATGACAGGACGCTTTGTACGTAAGAAAGTTGTACTTGAAAAAAGTTACCGACTGGCTGGTCCTATGGCCCCAGGTTCTTACAGAAACAAAACACGACGGCAACAGTTCTAGTAATGATAGGACGCTTTGTACTTAAGAAAGTTGTACTGGAAAAAAGGTACCGACTTGGCTGGTCCTATGGCCCCAGGTTCTTACAGAAACAAAACACGACGGTGTGTGCATGGCACGAACCAAACTAGTTCGGCGTGACACCAGAAGGGGGTGCGCACTGCTGCATGACATTTCTGACTTCTTGGTTAGACACCTTTCCCGTCTGCAGCAGGAAAACGGTGGATATATAAGGGCGCAGTGGGTGTTACACAGCGGGGTGGTCACCAGTGGGTCTAGTAATGACAGGACGCTTTGTACATAAGAAAGTTGTACTTGAAAAAAGTTACCGACTGGCTGGTCCTATGGCCCCAGGTTCTTACAGAAACAAAACACGACGGCAACAGTTCTAGTAATGATAGGACGCTTTGTACTTAAGAAAGTTGTACTGGAAAAAAGGTACCGACTGGCTGGTCCTATGGCCCCAGGTTCTTACAGAAACAAAACACGACGGTGTGTGCATGGCACGAACCAAACTAGTTCGGCGTGACACCAGAAGGGGGTGCGCACTGCTGCATGACATTTCTGACTTCTTGGTTAGACACCTTTCCCGTCTGCAGCAGGGAAAACGGTGGATATATAAGGGCGCAGTGGGTGTTACACAGCGGGTGGTCACCAGTGGGTCTAGTAATGACAGGACGCTTTGTACATAAGAAAGTTGTACTTGAAAAAAGTTACCGACTGGCTGGTCCTATGGCCCCAGGTTCTTACAGAAACAAAACACGACGGCAACAGTTCTAGTAATGATAGGACGCTTTGTACTTAAGAAAGTTGTACTGGAAAAAAGGTACCGACTGGCTGGTCCTATGGCCCCAGGTTCTTACAGAAACAAAACACGACGGTGTGTGCATGGCACGAACCAAACTAGTTCGGCGTGACACCAGAAGGGGGGTGCGCACTGCTGCATGACATTTCTGACTTCTTGGTTAGACACCTTTCCCGTCTGCAGCAGGAAAACGGTGGATATATAAGGGCGCAGTGGGTGTTACACAGCGGGTGGTCACCAGTGGGTCTAGTAATGACAGGACGCTTTGTACGTAAGAAAGTTGTACTTGAAAAAAGTTACCGACTGGCTGGTCCTATGGCCCCAGGTTCTTACAGAAACAAAACACGACGGCAACAGTTCTAGTAATGATAGGACGCTTTGTACTTAAGAAAGTTGTACTGGAAAAAAGGTACCGACTGGCTGGTCCTATGGCCCCAGGTTCTTACAGAAACAAAACACGACGGTGTGTGCATGGCACGAACCAAACTAGTTCGGCGTGACACCAGAAGGGGGTGCGCACTGCTGCATGACATTTCTGACTTCTTGGTTAGACACCTTTCCCGTCTGCAGCAGGAAAACGGTGGATATATAAGGGCGCAGTGGGTGTTACACAGCGGGTGGTCACCAGTGGGTCTAGTAATGACAGGACGCTTTGTACATAAGAAAGTTGTACTTGAAAAAAGTTACCGACTGGCTGGTCCTATGGCCCCAGGTTCTTACAGAAACAAAACACGACGGCAACAGTTCTAGTAATGATAGGACGCTTTGTACTTAAGAAAGTTGTACTGGAAAAAAGGTACCGACTGGCTGGTCCTATGGCCCCAGGTTCTTACAGAAACAAAACACGACGGTGTGTGCATGGCACGAACCAAACTAGTTCGGCGTGACACCAGAAGGGGGTGCGCACTGCTGCATGACATTTCTGACTTCTTGGTTAGACACCTTTCCCGTCTGCAGCAGGAAAACGGTGGATATATAAGGGCGCAGTGGGTGTTACACAGCGGGTGGTCACCAGTGGGTCTAGTAATGACAGGACGCTTGTACATAAGAAAGTTGTACTTGAAAAAAGTTACCGACTGGCTGGTCCTATGGCCCCAGGTTCTTACAGAAACAAAACACGACGGCAACAGTTCTAGTAATGATAGGACGCTTTGTACTTAAGAAAGTTGTACTGGAAAAAAGGTACCGACTGGCTGGTCCTATGGCCCCAGGTTCTTACAGAAACAAAACACGACGGTGTGTGCATGGCACGAACCAAACTAGTTCGGCGTGACACCAGAAGGGGGTGCGCACTGCTGCATGACATTTCTGACTTCTTGGTTAGACACCTTTCCCGTCTGCAGCAGGAAAACGGTGGATATATAAGGGCGCAGTGGGTGTTACACAGCGGGTGGTCACCAGTGGGTCTAGTAATGACAGGACGCTTTGTACATAAGAAAGTTGTACTGGAAAAAAGTTACCGACTGGCTGGTCCTATGGCCCCAGGTTCTTACAGAAACAAAACACGACGGTGTGTGCATGGCACGAACCAAACTAGTTCGGCGTGACACCAGAAGGGGGTGCGCACTGCTGCATGACATTTCTGACTTCTTGGTTAGACACCTTTCCCGTCTGCAGCAGGAAAACGGTGGATATATAAGGGCGCAGTGGGTGTTACACAGCGGGTGGTCACCAGTGGGTCTAGTAATGACAGGACGCTTTGTACGTAAGAAAGTTGTACTTGAAAAAAGTTACCGACTGGCTGGTCCTATGGCCCCAGGTTCTTACAGAAACAAAACACGACGGCAACAGTTCTAGTAATGATAGGACGCTTTGTACTTAAGAAAGTTGTACTGGAAAAAAGGTACCGACTGGCTGGTCCTATGGCCCCAGGTTCTTACAGAAACAAAACACGACGGGTGTGTGCATGGCACGAACCAAACTAGTTCGGCGTGACACCAGAAGGGGGTGCGCACTGCTGCATGACATTTCTGACTTCTTGGTTAGACACCTTTCCCGTCTGCAGCAGGAAAACGGTGGATATATAAGGGCGCAGTGGGTGTTACACAGCGGGTGGTCACCAGTGGGTCTAGTAATGACAGGACGCTTTGTACATAAGAAAGTTGTACTTGAAAAAAGTTACCGACTGGCTGGTCCTATGGCCCCAGGTTCTTACAGAAACAAAACACGACGGCAACAGTTCTAGTAATGATAGGACGCTTTGTACTTAAGAAAGTTGTACTGGAAAAAAGGTACCGACTGGCTGGTCCTATGGCCCCAGGTTCTTACAGAAACAAAACACGACGGTGTGTGCATGGCACGAACCAAACTAGTTCGGCGTGACACCAGAAGGGGGTGCGCACTGCTGCATGACATTTCTGACTTCTTGGTTAGACACCTTTCCCGTCTGCAGCAGGAAAACGGTGGATATATAAGGGCGCAGTGGGTGTTACACAGCGGGTGGTCACCAGTGGGTCTAGTAATGACAGGACGCTTTGTACATAAGAAAGTTGTACTTGAAAAAAGTTACCGACTGGCTGGTCCTATGGCCCCAGGTTCTTACAGAAACAAAACACGACGGCAACAGTTCTAGTAATGATAGGACGCTTTGTACTTAAGAAAGTTGTACTGGAAAAAAGGTACCGACTGGCTGGTCCTATGGCCCCAGGTTCTTACAGAAACAAAACACGACGGTGTGTGCATGGCACGAACCAAACTAGTTCGGCGTGACACCAGAAGGGGGTGCGCACTGCTGCATGACATTTCTGACTTCTTGGTTAGACACCTTTCCCGTCTGCAGCAGGAAAACGGTGGATATATAAGGGCGCAGTGGGTGTTACACAGCGGGGTGGTCACCAGTGGGTCTAGTAATGACAGGACGCTTTGTACATAAGAAAGTTGTACTTGAAAAAAGTTACCGACTGGCTGGTCCTATGGCCCCAGGTTCTTACAGAAACAAAACACGACGGCAACAGTTCTAGTAATGATAGGACGCTTTGTACTTAAGAAAGTTGTACTGGAAAAAAGGTACCGACTGGCTGGTCCTATGGCCCCAGGTTCTTACAGAAACAAAACACGACGGTGTGTGCATGGCACGAACCAAACTAGTTCGGCGTGACACCAGAAGGGGGTGCGCACTGCTGCATGACATTTCTGACTTCTTGGTTAGACACCTTTCCCGTCTGCAGCAGGAAAACGGTGGATATATAAGGGCGCAGTGGGTGTTACACAGCGGGTGGTCACCAGTGGGTCTAGTAATGACAGGACGCTTTGTACATAAGAAAGTTGTACTTGAAAAAAGTTACCGACTGGCTGGTCCTATGGCCCCAGGTTCTTACAGAAACAAAACACGACGGCAACAGTTCTAGTAATGATAGGACGCTTTGTACTTAAGAAAGTTGTACTGGAAAAAAGGTACCGACTGGCTGGTCCTATGGCCCCAGGTTCTTACAGAAACAAAACACGACGGTGTGTGCATGGCACGAACCAAACTAGTTCGGCGTGACACCAGAAGGGGGTGCGCACTGCTGCATGACATTTCTGACTTCTTGGTTAGACACCTTTCCCGTCTGCAGCAGGAAAACGGTGGATATATAAGGGCGCAGTGGGTGTTACACAGCGGGTGGTCACCAGTGGGTCTAGTAATGACAGGACGCTTTGTACATAAGAAAGTTGTACTTGAAAAAAGTTACCGACTGGCTGGTCCTATGGCCCCAGGTTCTTACAGAAACAAAACACGACGGCAACAGTTCTAGTAATGATAGGACGCTTTGTACTTAAGAAAGTTGTACTGGAAAAAAGGTACCGACTGGCTGGTCCTATGGCCCCAGGTTTCTTACAGAAACAAAACACGACGGTGTGTGCATGGCACGAACCAAACTAGTTCGGCGTGACACCAGAAGGGGGTGCGCACTGCTGCATGACATTTCTGACTTCTTGGTTAGACACCTTTCCCGTCTGCAGCAGGAAAACGGTGGATATATAAGGGCGCAGTGGGTGTTACACAGCGGGGTGGTCACCAGTGGGTCTAGTAATGACAGGACGCTTTGTACATAAGAAAGTTGTACTTGAAAAAAGTTACCGACTGGCTGGTCCTATGGCCCCAGGTTCTTACAGAAACAAAACACGACGGTGTGTGCATGGCACGAACCAAACTAGTTCGGCGTGACACCAGAAGGGGGGTGCGCACTGCTGCATGACATTTCTGACTTCTTGGTTAGACACCTTTCCCGTCTGCAGCAGGAAAACGGTGGATATATAAGGGCGCAGTGGGTGTTACACAGCGGGTGGTCACCAGTGGGTCTAGTAATGACAGGACGCTTTGTACATAAGAAAGTTGTACTTGAAAAAAGTTACCGACTGGCTGGTCCTATGGCCCCAGGTTCTTACAGAAACAAAACACGACGGCAACAGTTCTAGTAATGATAGGACGCTTTGTACTTAAGAAAGTTGTACTGGAAAAAAGGTACCGACTGGCTGGTCCTATGGCCCCAGGTTCTTACAGAAACAAAACACGACGGTGTGTGCATGGCACGAACCAAACTAGTTCGGCGTGACACCAGAAGGGGGTGCGCACTGCTGCATGACATTTCTGACTTCTTGGTTAGACACCTTTCCCGTCTGCAGCAGGAAAACGGTGGATATATAAGGGCGCAGTGGGTGTTACACAGCGGGTGGTCACCAGTGGGTCTAGTAATGACAGGACGCTTTGTACATAAGAAAGTTGTACTTGAAAAAAGTTACCGACTGGCTGGTCCTATGGCCCCAGGTTCTTACAGAAACAAAACACGACGGCAACAGTTCTAGTAATGATAGGACGCTTTGTACTTAAGAAAGTTGTACTGGAAAAAAGGTACCGACTGGCTGGTCCTATGGCCCCAGGTTCTTACAGAAACAAAACACGACGGTGTGTGCATGGCACGAACCAAACTAGTTCGGCGTGACACCAGAAGGGGGTGCGCACTGCTGCATGACATTTCTGACTTCTTGGTTAGACACCTTTCCCGTCTGCAGCAGGAAAACGGTGGATATATAAGGGCGCAGTGGGTGTTACACAGCGGGTGGTCACCAGTGGGTCTAGTAATGACAGGACGCTTTGTACATAAGAAAGTTGTACTTGAAAAAAGTTACCGACTGGCTGGTCCTATGGCCCAGGTTCTTACAGAAACAAAACACGACGGCAACAGTTCTAGTAATGATAGGACGCTTTGTACTTAAGAAAGTTGTACTGGAAAAAAGGTACCGACTGGCTGGTCCTATGGCCCCAGGTTCTTACAGAAACAAAACACGACGGTGTGTGCATGGCACGAACCAAACTAGTTCGGCGTGACACCAGAAGGGGGGGTGCGCACTGCTGCATGACATTTCTGACTTCTTGGTTAGACACCTTTCCCGTCTGCAGCAGGAAAACGGTGGATATATAAGGGCGCAGTGGGTGTTACACAGCGGGTGGTCACCAGTGGGTCTAGTAATGACAGGACGCTTTGTACATAAGAAAGTTGTACTTGAAAAAAGTTACCGACTGGCTGGTCCTATGGCCCCAGGTTCTTACAGAAACAAAACACGACGGCAACAGTTCTAGTAATGATAGGACGCTTTGTACTTAAGAAAGTTGTACTGGAAAAAAGGTACCGACTGGCTGGTCCTATGGCCCCAGGTTCTTACAGAAACAAAACACGACGGTGTGTGCATGGCACGAACCAAACTAGTTCGGCGTGACAACCAGAAGGGGGTGCGCACTGCTGCATGACATTTCTGACTTCTTGGTTAGACACCTTTCCCGTCTGCAGCAGGAAAAACGGTGGATATATAAGGGCGCAGTGGGTGTTACACAGCGGGTGGTCACCAGTGGGTCTAGTAATGACAGGACGCTTTGTACATAAGAAAGTTGTACTTGAAAAAAGTTACCGACTGGCTGGTCCTATGGCCCCAGGTTCTTACAGAAACAAAACACGACGGCAACAGTTCTAGTAATGATAGGACGCTTTGTACTTAAGAAAGTTGTACTGGAAAAAAGGTACCGACTGGCTGGTCCTATGGCCCCAGGTTCTTACAGAAACAAAACACGACGGTGTGTGCATGGCACGAACCAAACTAGTTCGGCGTGACACCAGAAGGGGGTGCGCACTGCTGCATGACATTTCTGACTTCTTGGTTAGACACCTTTCCCGTCTGCAGCAGGAAAACGGTGGATATATAAGGGCGCAGTGGGTGTTACACAGCGGGTGGTCACCAGTGGGTCTAGTAATGACAGGACGCTTTGTACGTAAGAAAGTTGTACTTGAAAAAAGTTACCGACTGGCTGGTCCTATGGCCCCAGGTTCTTACAGAAACAAAACACGACGGCAACAGTTCTAGTAATGATAGGACGCTTTGTACTTAAGAAAGTTGTACTGGAAAAAAGGTACCGACTGGCTGGTCCTATGGCCCCAGGTTCTTACAGAAACAAAACACGACGGTGTGTGCATGGCACGAACCAAACTAGTTCGGCGTGACACCAGAAGGGGGTGCGCACTGCTGCATGACATTTCTGACTTCTTGGTTAGACACCTTTCCCGTCTGCAGCAGGAAAACGGTGGATATATAAGGGCGCAGTGGGTGTTACACAGCGGGTGGTCACCAGTGGGTCTAGTAATGACAGGACGCTTTGTACGTAAGAAAGTTGTACTTGAAAAAAGTTACCGACTGGCTGGTCCTATGGCCCCAGGTTCTTACAGAAACAAAACACGACGGCAACAGTTCTAGTAATGATAGGACGCTTTGTACTTAAGAAAGTTGTACTGGAAAAAAGGTACCGACTGGCTGGTCCTATGGCCCCAGGTTCTTACAGAAACAAAACACGACGGTGTGTGCATGGCACGAACCAAACTAGTTCGGCGTGACACCAGAAGGGGGGTGCGCACTGCTGCATGACATTTCTGACTTCTTGGTTAGACACCTTTCCCGTCTGCAGCAGGAAAACGGTGGATATATAAGGGCGCAGTGGGTGTTACACAGCGGGTGGTCACCAGTGGGTCTAGTAATGACAGGACGCTTTGTACGTAAGAAAGTTGTACTTGAAAAAAGTTACCGACTGGCTGGTCCTATGGCCCCAGGTTCTTACAGAAACAAAACACGACGGCAACAGTTCTAGTAATGATAGGACGCTTTGTACTTAAGAAAGTTGTACTGGAAAAAAGGTACCGACTGGCTGGTCCTATGGCCCCAGGTTCTTACAGAAACAAAACACGACGGTGTGTGCATGGCACGAACCAAACTAGTTCGGCGTGACACCAGAAGGGGGTGCGCACTGCTGCATGACATTTCTGACTTCTTGGTTAGACACCTTTCCCGTCTGCAGCAGGAAAACGGTGGATATATAAGGGCGCAGTGGGTGTTACACAGCGGGTGGTCACCAGTGGGTCTAGTAATGACAGGACGCTTTGTACGTAAGAAAGTTGTACTTGAAAAAAGTTACCGACTGGCTGGTCCTATGGCCCCAGGTTCTTACAGAAACAAAACACGACGGCAACAGTTCTAGTAATGATAGGACGCTTTGTACTTAAGAAAGTTGTACTGGAAAAAAGGTACCGACTGGCTGGTCCTATGGCCCCAGGTTCTTACAGAAACAAAACACGACGGTGTGTGCATGGCACGAACCAAACTAGTTCGGCGTGACACCAGAAGGGGGTGCGCACTGCTGCATGACATTTCTGACTTCTTGGTTAGACACCTTTCCCGTCTGCAGCAGGAAAACGGTGGATATATAAGGGCGCAGTGGGTGTTACACAGCGGGTGGTCACCAGTGGGTCTAGTAATGACAGGACGCTTTGTACGTAAGAAAGTTGTACTTGAAAAAAGTTACCGACTGGCTGGTCCTATGGCCCCAGGTTCTTACAGAAACAAAACACGACGGCAACAGTTCTAGTAATGATAGGACGCTTTGTACTTAAGAAAGTTGTACTGGAAAAAAGGTACCGACTGGCTGGTCCTATGGCCCCAGGTTCTTACAGAAACAAAACACGACGGTGTGTGCATGGCACGAACCAAACTAGTTCGGCGTGACACCAGAAGGGGGTGCGCACTGCTGCATGACATTTCTGACTTCTTGGTTAGACACCTTTCCCGTCTGCAGCAGGAAAACGGTGGATATATAAGGGCGCAGTGGGTGTTACACAGCGGGTGGTCACCAGTGGGTCTAGTAATGACAGGACGCTTTGTACGTAAGAAAGTTGTACTTGAAAAAAGTTACCGACTGGCTGGTCCTATGGCCCCAGGTTCTTACAGAAACAAAACACGACGGCAACAGTTCTAGTAATGATAGGACGCTTTGTACTTAAGAAAGTTGTACTGGAAAAAAGGTACCGACTGGCTGGTCCTATGGCCCCAGGTTCTTACAGAAACAAAACACGACGGTGTGTGCATGGCACGAACCAAACTAGTTCGGCGTGACACCAGAAGGGGGTGCGCACTGCTGCATGACATTTCTGACTTCTTGGTTAGACACCTTTCCCGTCTGCAGCAGGAAAACGGTGGATATATAAGGGCGCAGTGGGTGTTACACAGCGGGTGGTCACCAGTGGGTCTAGTAATGACAGGACGCTTTGTACGTAAGAAAGTTGTACTTGAAAAAAGTTACCGACTGGCTGGTCCTATGGCCCCAGGTTCTTACAGAAACAAAACACGACGGCAACAGTTCTAGTAATGATAGGACGCTTTGTACTTAAGAAAGTTGTACTGGAAAAAAGGTACCGACTGGCTGGTCCTATGGCCCCAGGTTCTTACAGAAACAAAACACGACGGTGTGTGCATGGCACGAACCAAACTAGTTCGGCGTGACACCAGAAGGGGGTGCGCACTGCTGCATGACATTTCTGACTTCTTGGTTAGACACCTTTCCCGTCTGCAGCAGGAAAACGGTGGATATATAAGGGCGCAGTGGGTGTTACACAGCGGGTGGTCACCAGTGGGTCTAGTAATGACAGGACGCTTTGTACATAAGAAAGTTGTACTTGAAAAAAGTTACCGACTGGCTGGTCCTATGGCCCCAGGTTCTTACAGAAACAAAACACGACGGCAACAGTTCTAGTAATGATAGGACGCTTTGTACTTAAGAAAGTTGTACTGGAAAAAAAGGTACCGACTGGCTGGTCCTATGGCCCCAGGTTCTTACAGAAACAAAACACGACGGTGTGTGCATGGCACGAACCAAACTAGTTCGGCGTGACACCAGAAGGGGGTGCGCACTGCTGCATGACATTTCTGACTTCTTGGTTAGACACCTTTCCCGTCTGCAGCAGGAAAACGGTGGATATATAAGGGCGCAGTGGGTGTTACACAGCGGGTGGTCACCAGTGGGTCTAGTAA
Source organism: Lepidonotus clava (assembly GCA_936440205.1). Classification (NCBI taxonomy): domain Eukaryota; kingdom Metazoa; phylum Annelida; class Polychaeta; order Phyllodocida; family Polynoidae; genus Lepidonotus; species Lepidonotus clava. The sequence goes on from OW387149.1 coordinate 6,230,825, forward strand.
TGACAGGACGCTTTGTACATAAGAAAGTTGTACTTGAAAAAAGTTACCGACTGGCTGGTCCTATGGCCCCAGGTTCTTACAGAAACAAAACACGACGGCAACAGTTCTAGTAATGATAGGACGCTTTGTACTTAAGAAAGTTGTACTGGAAAAAAGGTACCGACTGGCTGGTCCTATGGCCCCAGGTTCTTACAGAAACAAAACACGACGGTGTGTGCATGGCACGAACCAAACTAGTTCGGCGTGACACCAGAAGGGGGTGCGCACTGCTGCATGACATTTCTGACTTCTTGGTTAGACACCTTTCCCGTCTGCAGCAGGAAAACGGTGGATATATAAGGGCGCAGTGGGTGTTACACAGCGGGTGGTCACCAGTGGGTCTAGTAATGACAGGACGCTTTGTACGTAAGAAAGTTGTACTTGAAAAAAGTTACCGACTGGCTGGTCCTATGGCCCCAGGTTCTTACAGAAACAAAACACGACGGCAACAGTTCTAGTAATGATAGGACGCTTTGTACTTAAGAAAGTTGTACTGGAAAAAAGGTACCGACTGGCTGGTCCTATGGCCCCAGGTTCTTACAGAAACAAAACACGACGGTGTGTGCATGGCACGAACCAAACTAGTTCGGCGTGACACCAGAAGGGGGTGCGCACTGCTGCATGACATTTCTGACTTCTTGGTTAGACACCTTTCCCGTCTGCAGCAGGAAAACGGTGGATATATAAGGGCGCAGTGGGTGTTACACAGCGGGTGGTCACCAGTGGGTCTAGTAATGACAGGACGCTTTGTACATAAGAAAGTTGTACTTGAAAAAAGTTACCGACTGGCTGGTCCTATGGCCCCAGGTTCTTACAGAAACAAAACACGACGGCAACAGTTCTAGTAATGATAGGACGCTTTGTACTTAAGAAAGTTGTACTGGAAAAAAGGTACCGACTGGCTGGTCCTATGGCCCCAGGTTCTTACAGAAACAAAACACGACGGTGTGTGCATGGCACGAACCAAACTAGTTCGGCGTGACACCAGAAGGGGGTGCGCACTGCTGCATGACATTTCTGACTTCTTGGTTAGACACCTTTCCCGTCTGCAGCAGGAAAACGGTGGATATATAAGGGCGCAGTGGGTGTTACACAGCGGGTGGTCACCAGTGGGTCTAGTAATGACAGGACGCTTTGTACATAAGAAAGTTGTACTTGAAAAAAGTTACCGACTGGCTGGTCCTATGGCCCCAGGTTCTTACAGAAACAAAACACGACGGCAACAGTTCTAGTAATGATAGGACGCTTTGTACTTAAGAAAGTTGTACTGGAAAAAAGGTACCGACTGGCTGGTCCTATGGCCCCAGGTTCTTACAGAAACAAAACACGACGGTGTGTGCATGGCACGAACCAAACTAGTTCGGCGTGACACCAGAAGGGGGTGCGCACTGCTGCATGACATTTCTGACTTCTTGGTTAGACACCTTTCCCGTCTGCAGCAGGAAAACGGTGGATATATAAGGGCGCAGTGGGTGTTACACAGCGGGTGGTCACCAGTGGGTCTAGTAATGACAGGACGCTTTGTACGTAAGAAAGTTGTACTTGAAAAAAGTTACCGACTGGCTGGTCCTATGGCCCCAGGTTCTTACAGAAACAAAACACGACGGCAACAGTTCTAGTAATGATAGGACGCTTTGTACTTAAGAAAGTTGTACTGGAAAAAAGGTACCGACTGGCTGGTCCTATGGCCCCAGGTTCTTACAGAAACAAAACACGACGGTGTGTGCATGGCACGAACCAAACTAGTTCGGCGTGACACCAGAAGGGGGTGCGCACTGCTGCATGACATTTCTGACTTCTTGGTTAGACACCTTTCCCGTCTGCAGCAGGAAAACGGTGGATATATAAGGGCGCAGTGGGTGTTACACAGCGGGTGGTCACCAGTGGGTCTAGTAATGACAGGACGCTTTGTACATAAGAAAGTTGTACTTGAAAAAAGTTACCGACTGGCTGGTCCTATGGCCCCAGGTTCTTACAGAAACAAAACACGACGGCAACAGTTCTAGTAATGATAGGACGCTTTGTACTTAAGAAAGTTGTACTGGAAAAAAGGTACCGACTGGCTGGTCCTATGGCCCCAGGTTCTTACAGAAACAAAACACGACGGTGTGTGCATGGCACGAACCAAACTAGTTCGGCGTGACACCAGAAGGGGGTGCGCACTGCTGCATGACATTTCTGACTTCTTGGTTAGACACCTTTCCCGTCTGCAGCAGGAAAACGGTGGATATATAAGGGCGCAGTGGGTGTTACACAGCGGGTGGTCACCAGTGGGTCTAGTAATGACAGGACGCTTTGTACATAAGAAAGTTGTACTTGAAAAAAGTTACCGACTGGCTGGTCCTATGGCCCCAGGTTCTTACAGAAACAAAACACGACGGCAACAGTTCTAGTAATGATAGGACGCTTTGTACTTAAGAAAGTTGTACTGGAAAAAAGGTACCGACTGGCTGGTCCTATGGCCCCAGGTTCTTACAGAAACAAAACACGACGGTGTGTGCATGGCACGAACCAAACTAGTTCGGCGTGACACCAGAAGGGGGTGCGCACTGCTGCATGACATTTCTGACTTCTTGGTTAGACACCTTTCCCGTCTGCAGCAGGAAAACGGTGGATATATAAGGGCGCAGTGGGTGTTACACAGCGGGTGGTCACCAGTGGGTCTAGTAATGACAGGACGCTTTGTACATAAGAAAGTTGTACTTGAAAAAAGTTACCGACTGGCTGGTCCTATGGCCCCAGGTTCTTACAGAAACAAAACACGACGGCAACAGTTCTAGTAATGATAGGACGCTTTGTACTTAAGAAAGTTGTACTGGAAAAAAGGTACCGACTGGCTGGTCCTATGGCCCCAGGTTCTTACAGAAACAAAACACGACGGTGTGTGCATGGCACGAACCAAACTAGTTCGGCGTGACACCAGAAGGGGGTGCGCACTGCTGCATGACATTTCTGACTTCTTGGTTAGACACCTTTCCCGTCTGCAGCAGGAAAACGGTGGATATATAAGGGCGCAGTGGGTGTTACACAGCGGGTGGTCACCAGTGGGTCTAGTAATGACAGGACGCTTTGTACGTAAGAAAGTTGTACTTGAAAAAAGTTACCGACTGGCTGGTCCTATGGCCCCAGGTTCTTACAGAAACAAAACACGACGGCAACAGTTCTAGTAATGATAGGACGCTTTGTACTTAAGAAAGTTGTACTGGAAAAAAGGTACCGACTGGCTGGTCCTATGGCCCCAGGTTCTTACAGAAACAAAACACGACGGTGTGTGCATGGCACGAACCAAACTAGTTCGGCGTGACACCAGAAGGGGGTGCGCACTGCTGCATGACATTTCTGACTTCTTGGTTAGACACCTTTCCCGTCTGCAGCAGGAAAACGGTGGATATATAAGGGCGCAGTGGGTGTTACACAGCGGGTGGTCACCAGTGGGTCTAGTAATGACAGGACGCTTTGTACGTAAGAAAGTTGTACTTGAAAAAAGTTACCGACTGGCTGGTCCTATGGCCCCAGGTTCTTACAGAAACAAAACACGACGGCAACAGTTCTAGTAATGATAGGACGCTTTGTACTTAAGAAAGTTGTACTGGAAAAAAGGTACCGACTGGCTGGTCCTATGGCCCCAGGTTCTTACAGAAACAAAACACGACGGTGTGTGCATGGCACGAACCAAACTAGTTCGGCGTGACACCAGAAGGGGGTGCGCACTGCTGCATGACATTTCTGACTTCTTGGTTAGACACCTTTCCCGTCTGCAGCAGGAAAACGGTGGATATATAAGGGCGCAGTGGGTGTTACACAGCGGGTGGTCACCAGTGGGTCTAGTAATGACAGGACGCTTTGTACATAAGAAAGTTGTACTTGAAAAAAGTTACCGACTGGCTGGTCCTATGGCCCCAGGTTCTTACAGAAACAAAACACGACGGCAACAGTTCTAGTAATGATAGGACGCTTTGTACTTAAGAAAGTTGTACTGGAAAAAAGGTACCGACTGGCTGGTCCTATGGCCCCAGGTTCTTACAGAAACAAAACACGACGGTGTGTGCATGGCACGAACCAAACTAGTTCGGCGTGACACCAGAAGGGGGTGCGCACTGCTGCATGACATTTCTGACTTCTTGGTTAGACACCTTTCCCGTCTGCAGCAGGAAAACGGTGGATATATAAGGGCGCAGTGGGTGTTACACAGCGGGTGGTCACCAGTGGGTCTAGTAATGACAGGACGCTTTGTACATAAGAAAGTTGTACTTGAAAAAAGTTACCGACTGGCTGGTCCTATGGCCCCAGGTTCTTACAGAAACAAAACACGACGGCAACAGTTCTAGTAATGATAGGACGCTTTGTACTTAAGAAAGTTGTACTGGAAAAAAGGTACCGACTGGCTGGTCCTATGGCCCCAGGTTCTTACAGAAACAAAACACGACGGTGTGTGCATGGCACGAACCAAACTAGTTCGGCGTGACACCAGAAGGGGGTGCGCACTGCTGCATGACATTTCTGACTTCTTGGTTAGACACCTTTCCCGTCTGCAGCAGGAAAACGGTGGATATATAAGGGCGCAGTGGGTGTTACACAGCGGGTGGTCACCAGTGGGTCTAGTAATGACAGGACGCTTTGTACATAAGAAAGTTGTACTTGAAAAAAGTTACCGACTGGCTGGTCCTATGGCCCCAGGTTCTTACAGAAACAAAACACGACGGCAACAGTTCTAGTAATGATAGGACGCTTTGTACTTAAGAAAGTTGTACTGGAAAAAAGGTACCGACTGGCTGGTCCTATGGCCCCAGGTTCTTACAGAAACAAAACACGACGGTGTGTGCATGGCACGAACCAAACTAGTTCGGCGTGACACCAGAAGGGGGTGCGCACTGCTGCATGACATTTCTGACTTCTTGGTTAGACACCTTTCCCGTCTGCAGCAGGAAAACGGTGGATATATAAGGGCGCAGTGGGTGTTACACAGCGGGTGGTCACCAGTGGGTCTAGTAATGACAGGACGCTTTGTACATAAGAAAGTTGTACTTGAAAAAAGTTACCGACTGGCTGGTCCTATGGCCCCAGGTTCTTACAGAAACAAAACACGACGGCAACAGTTCTAGTAATGATAGGACGCTTTGTACTTAAGAAAGTTGTACTGGAAAAAAGGTACCGACTGGCTGGTCCTATGGCCCCAGGTTCTTACAGAAACAAAACACGACGGTGTGTGCATGGCACGAACCAAACTAGTTCGGCGTGACACCAGAAGGGGGTGCGCACTGCTGCATGACATTTCTGACTTCTTGGTTAGACACCTTTCCCGTCTGCAGCAGGAAAACGGTGGATATATAAGGGCGCAGTGGGTGTTACACAGCGGGTGGTCACCAGTGGGTCTAGTAATGACAGGACGCTTTGTACATAAGAAAGTTGTACTTGAAAAAAGTTACCGACTGGCTGGTCCTATGGCCCCAGGTTCTTACAGAAACAAAACACGACGGCAACAGTTCTAGTAATGATAGGACGCTTTGTACTTAAGAAAGTTGTACTGGAAAAAAGGTACCGACTGGCTGGTCCTATGGCCCCAGGTTCTTACAGAAACAAAACACGACGGTGTGTGCATGGCACGAACCAAACTAGTTCGGCGTGACACCAGAAGGGGGTGCGCACTGCTGCATGACATTTCTGACTTCTTGGTTAGACACCTTTCCCGTCTGCAGCAGGAAAACGGTGGATATATAAGGGCGCAGTGGGTGTTACACAGCGGGTGGTCACCAGTGGGTCTAGTAATAACAGGACGCTTTGTACATAAGAAAGTTGTACTTGAAAAAAGTTACCGACTGGCTGGTCCTATGGCCCCAGGTTCTTACAGAAACAAAACACGACGGCAACAGTTCTAGTAATGATAGGACGCTTTGTACTTAAGAAAGTTGTACTGGAAAAAAGGTACCGACTGGCTGGTCCTATGGCCCCAGGTTCTTACAGAAACAAAACACGACGGTGTGTGCATGGCACGAACCAAACTAGTTCGGCGTGACACCAGAAGGGGGTGCGCACTGCTGCATGACATTTCTGACTTCTTCGTTAGACACCTTTCCCGTCTGCAGCAGGAAAACGGTGGATATATAAGGGCGCAGTGGGTGTTACACAGCGGGTGGTCACCAGTGGGTCTAGTAATGACAGGACGCTTTGTACATAAGAAAGTTGTACTTGAAAAAAGTTACCGACTGGCTGGTCCTATGGCCCCAGGTTCTTACAGAAACAAAACACGACGGTGTGTGCATGGCACGAACCAAACTAGTTCGGCGTGACACCAGAAGGGGGTGCGCACTGCTGCATGACATTTCTGACTTCTTGGTTAGACACCTTTCCCGTCTGCAGCAGGAAAACGGTGGATATATAAGGGCGCAGTGGGTGTTACACAGCGGGTGGTCACCAGTGGGTCTAGTAATGACAGGACGCTTTGTACATAAGAAAGTTGTACTTGAAAAAAGTTACCGACTGGCTGGTCCTATGGCCCCAGGTTCTTACAGAAACAAAACACGACGGCAACAGTTCTAGTAATGATAGGACGCTTTGTACTTAAGAAAGTTGTACTGGAAAAAAGGTACCGACTGGCTGGTCCTATGGCCCCAGGTTCTTACAGAAACAAAACACGACGGTGTGTGCATGGCACGAACCAAACTAGTTCGGCGTGACACCAGAAGGGGGTGCGCACTGCTGCATGACATTTCTGACTTCTTGGTTAGACACCTTTCCCGTCTGCAGCAGGAAAACGGTGGATATATAAGGGCGCAGTGGGTGTTACACAGCGGGTGGTCACCAGTGGGTCTAGTAATGACAGGACGCTTTGTACATAAGAAAGTTGTACTTGAAAAAAGTTACCGACTGGCTGGTCCTATGGCCCCAGGTTCTTACAGAAACAAAACACGACGGCAACAGTTCTAGTAATGATAGGACGCTTTGTACTTAAGAAAGTTGTACTGGAAAAAAGGTACCGACTGGCTGGTCCTATGGCCCCAGGTTCTTACAGAAACAAAACACGACGGTGTGTGCATGGCACGAACCAAACTAGTTCGGCGTGACACCAGAAGGGGGTGCGCACTGCTGCATGACATTTCTGACTTCTTGGTTAGACACCTTTCCCGTCTGCAGCAGGAAAACGGTGGATATATAAGGGCGCAGTGGGTGTTACACAGCGGGTGGTCACCAGTGGGTCTAGTAATGACAGGACGCTTTGTACATAAGAAAGTTGTACTTGAAAAAAGTTACCGACTGGCTGGTCCTATGGCCCCAGGTTCTTACAGAAACAAAACACGACGGCAACAGTTCTAGTAATGATAGGACGCTTTGTACTTAAGAAAGTTGTACTGGAAAAAAGGTACCGACTGGCTGGTCCTATGGCCCCAGGTTCTTACAGAAACAAAACACGACGGTGTGTGCATGGCACGAACCAAACTAGTTCGGCGTGACACCAGAAGGGGGTGCGCACTGCTGCATGACATTTCTGACTTCTTGGTTAGACACCTTTCCCGTCTGCAGCAGGAAAACGGTGGATATATAAGGGCGCAGTGGGTGTTACACAGCGGGTGGTCACCAGTGGGTCTAGTAATGACAGGACGCTTTGTACATAAGAAAGTTGTACTTGAAAAAAGTTACCGACTGGCTGGTCCTATGGCCCCAGGTTCTTACAGAAACAAAACACGACGGCAACAGTTCTAGTAATGATAGGACGCTTTGTACTTAAGAAAGTTGTACTGGAAAAAAGGTACCGACTGGCTGGTCCTATGGCCCCAGGTTCTTACAGAAACAAAACACGACGGTGTGTGCATGGCACGAACCAAACTAGTTCGGCGTGACACCAGAAGGGGGTGCGCACTGCTGCATGACATTTCTGACTTCTTGGTTAGACACCTTTCCCGTCTGCAGCAGGAAAACGGTGGATATATAAGGGCGCAGTGGGTGTTACACAGCGGGTGGTCACCAGTGGGTCTAGTAATGACAGGACGCTTTGTACATAAGAAAGTTGTACTTGAAAAAAGTTACCGACTGGCTGGTCCTATGGCCCCAGGTTCTTACAGAAACAAAACACGACGGCAACAGTTCTAGTAATGATAGGACGCTTTGTACTTAAGAAAGTTGTACTGGAAAAAAGGTACCGACTGGCTGGTCCTATGGCCCCAGGTTCTTACAGAAACAAAACACGACGGTGTGTGCATGGCACGAACCAAACTAGTTCGGCGTGACACCAGAAGGGGGTGCGCACTGCTGCATGACATTTCTGACTTCTTGGTTAGACACCTTTCCCGTCTGCAGCAGGAAAACGGTGGATATATAAGGGCGCAGTGGGTGTTACACAGCGGGTGGTCACCAGTGGGTCTAGTAATGACAGGACGCTTTGTACATAAGAAAGTTGTACTTGAAAAAAGTTACCGACTGGCTGGTCCTATGGCCCCAGGTTCTTACAGAAACAAAACACGACGGCAACAGTTCTAGTAATGATAGGACGCTTTGTACTTAAGAAAGTTGTACTGGAAAAAAGGTACCGACTGGCTGGTCCTATGGCCCCAGGTTCTTACAGAAACAAAACACGACGGTGTGTGCATGGCACGAACCAAACTAGTTCGGCGTGACACCAGAAGGGGGTGCGCACTGCTGCATGACATTTCTGACTTCTTGGTTAGACACCTTTCCCGTCTGCAGCAGGAAAACGGTGGATATATAAGGGCGCAGTGGGTGTTACACAGCGGGTGGTCACCAGTGGGTCTAGTAATGACAGGACGCTTTGTACATAAGAAAGTTGTACTTGAAAAAAGTTACCGACTGGCTGGTCCTATGGCCCCAGGTTCTTACAGAAACAAAACACGACGGCAACAGTTCTAGTAATGATAGGACGCTTTGTACTTAAGAAAGTTGTACTGGAAAAAAGGTACCGACTGGCTGGTCCTATGGCCCCAGGTTCTTACAGAAACAAAACACGACGGTGTGTGCATGGCACGAACCAAACTAGTTCGGCGTGACACCAGAAGGGGGTGCGCACTGCTGCATGACATTTCTGACTTCTTGGTTAGACACCTTTCCCGTCTGCAGCAGGAAAACGGTGGATATATAAGGGCGCAGTGGGTGTTACACAGCGGGTGGTCACCAGTGGGTCTAGTAATGACAGGACGCTTTGTACATAAGAAAGTTGTACTTGAAAAAAGTTACCGACTGGCTGGTCCTATGGCCCCAGGTTCTTACAGAAACAAAACACGACGGCAACAGTTCTAGTAATGATAGGACGCTTTGTACTTAAGAAAGTTGTACTGGAAAAAAGGTACCGACTGGCTGGTCCTATGGCCCCAGGTTCTTACAGAAACAAAACACGACGGTGTGTGCATGGCACGAACCAAACTAGTTCGGCGTGACACCAGAAGGGGGTGCGCACTGCTGCATGACATTTCTGACTTCTTGGTTAGACACCTTTCCCGTCTGCAGCAGGAAAACGGTGGATATATAAGGGCGCAGTGGGTGTTACACGGCGGGTGGTCACCAGTGGGTCTAGTAATGACAGGACGCTTTGTACATAAGAAAGTTGTACTTGAAAAAAGTTACCGACTGGCTGGTCCTATGGCCCCAGGTTCTTACAGAAACAAAACACGACGGCAACAGTTCTAGTAATGATAGGACGCTTTGTACTTAAGAAAGTTGTACTGGAAAAAAGGTACCGACTGGCTGGTCCTATGGCCCCAGGTTCTTACAGAAACAAAACACGACGGTGTGTGCATGGCACGAACCAAACTAGTTCGGCGTGACACCAGAAGGGGGTGCGCACTGCTGCATGACATTTCTGACTTCTTGGTTAGACACCTTTCCCGTCTGCAGCAGGAAAACGGTGGATATATAAGGGCGCAGTGGGTGTTACACAGCGGGTGGTCACCAGTGGGTCTAGTAATGACAGGACGCTTTGTACATAAGAAAGTTGTACTTGAAAAAAGTTACCGACTGGCTGGTCCTATGGCCCCAGGTTCTTACAGAAACAAAACACGACGGCAACAGTTCTAGTAATGATAGGACGCTTTGTACTTAAGAAAGTTGTACTGGAAAAAAGGTACCGACTGGCTGGTCCTATGGCCCCAGGTTCTTACAGAAACAAAACACGACGGTGTGTGCATGGCACGAACCAAACTAGTTCGGCGTGACACCAGAAGGGGGTGCGCACTGCTGCATGACATTTCTGACTTCTTGGTTAGACACCTTTCCCGTCTGCAGCAGGAAAACGGTGGATATATAAGGGCGCAGTGGGTGTTACACAGCGGGTGGTCACCAGTGGGTCTAGTAATGACAGGACGCTTTGTACATAAGAAAGTTGTACTTGAAAAAAGTTACCGACTGGCTGGTCCTATGGCCCCAGGTTCTTACAGAAACAAAACACGACGGCAACAGTTCTAGTAATGATAGGACGCTTTGTACTTAAGAAAGTTGTACTGGAAAAAAGGTACCGACTGGCTGGTCCTATGGCCCCAGGTTCTTACAGAGACAAAACACGACGGTGTGTGCATGGCACGAACCAAACTAGTTCGGCGTGACACCAGAAGGGGGTGCGCACTGCTGCATGACATTTCTGACTTCTTGGTTAGACACCTTTCCCGTCTGCAGCAGGAAAACGGTGGATATATAAGGGCGCAGTGGGTGTTACACAGCGGGTGGTCACCAGTGGGTCTAGTAATGACAGGACGCTTTGTACATAAGAAAGTTGTACTTGAAAAAGGTTACCGACTGGCTGGTCCTATGGCCCCAGGTTCTAACAGAAACAAAACACGACGGCAACAGTTCTAGTAATGATAGGACGCTTTGTACTTAAGAAAGTTGTACTGGAAAAAAGGTACCGACTGGCTGGTCCTATGGCCCCAGGTTCTTACAGAGACAAAACACGACGGTGTGTGCATGGCACGAACCAAACTAGTTCGGCGTGACACCAGAAGGGGGTGCGCACTGCTGCATGACATTTCTGACTTCTTGGTTAGACACCTTTCCCGTCTGCAGCAGGAAAACGGTGGATATATAAGGGCGCAGTGGGTGTTACACAGCGGGTGGTCACCAGTGGGTCTAGTAATGACAGGACGCTTTGTACATAAGAAAGTTGTACTTGAAAAAGGTTACCGACTGGCTGGTCCTATGGCCCCAGGTTCTTACAGAAACAAAACACGACGGCAACAGTTCTAGTAATGATAGGACGCTTTGTACTTAAGAAAGTTGTACTGGAAAAAAGGTACCGACTGGCTGGTCCTATGGCCCCAGGTTCTTACAGAAACAAAACACGACGGTGTGTGCATGGCACGAACCAAACTAGTTCGGCGTGACACCAGAAGGGGGTGCGCACTGCTGCATGACATTTCTGACTTCTTGGTTAGACACCTTTCCCGTCTGCAGCAGGAAAACGGTGGATATATAAGGGCGCAGTGGGTGTTACACAGCGGGTGGTCACCAGTGGGTCTAGTAATGACAGGACGCTTTGTACATAAGAAAGTTGTACTTGAAAAAAGTTACCGACTGGCTGGTCCTATGGCCCCAGGTTCTTACAGAAACAAAACACGACGGCAACAGTTCTAGTAATGATAGGACGCTTTGTACTTAAGAAAGTTGTACTGGAAAAAAGGTACCGACTGGCTGGTCCTATGGCCCCAGGTTCTTACAGAAACAAAACACGACGGTGTGTGCATGGCACGAACCAAACTACTTCGGCGTGACACCAGAAGGGGGTGCGCACTGCTGCATGACATTTCTGACTTCTTGGTTAGACACCTTTCCCGTCTGCAGCAGGAAAACGGTGGATATATAAGGGCGCAGTGGGTGTTACACAGCGGGTGGTCACCAGTGGGTCTAGTAATGACAGGACGCTTTGTACATAAGAAAGTTGTACTTGAAAAAAGTTACCGACTGGCTGGTCCTATGGCCCCAGGTTCTTACAGAAACAAAACACGACGGCAACAGTTCTAGTAATGATAGGACGCTTTGTACTTAAGAAAGTTGTACTGGAAAAAAGGTACCGACTGGCTGGTCCTATGGCCCCAGGTTCTTACAGAAACAAAACACGACGGTGTGTGCATGGCACGAACCAAACTAGTTCGGCGTGACACCAGAAGGGGGTGCGCACTGCTGCATGACATTTCTGACTTCTTGGTTAGACACCTTTCCCGTCTGCAGCAGGAAAACGGTGGATATATAAGGGCGCAGTGGGTGTTACACAGCGGGTGGTCACCAGTGGGTCTAGTAATGACAGGACGCTTTGTACATAAGAAAGTTGTACTTGAAAAAAGTTACCGACTGGCTGGTCCTATGGCCCCAGGTTCTTACAGAAACAAAACACGACGGCAACAGTTCTAGTAATGATAGGACGCTTTGTACTTAAGAAAGTTGTACTGGAAAAAAGGTACCGACTGGCTGGTCCTATGGCCCCAGGTTCTTACAGAAACAAAACACGACGGTGTGTGCATGGCACGAACCAAACTAGTTCGGCGTGACACCAGAAGGGGGTGCGCACTGCTGCATGACATTTCTGACTTCTTGGTTAGACACCTTTCCCGTCTGCAGCAGGAAAACGGTGGATATATAAGGGCGCAGTGGGTGTTACACAGCGGGTGGTCACCAGTGGGTCTAGTAATGACAGGACGCTTTGTACATAAGAAAGTTGTACTTGAAAAAAGTTACCGACTGGCTGGTCCTATGGCCCCAGGTTCTTACAGAAACAAAACACGACGGCAACAGTTCTAGTAATGATAGGACGCTTTGTACTTAAGAAAGTTGTACTGGAAAAAAGGTACCGACTGGCTGGTCCTATGGCCCCAGGTTCTTACAGAAACAAAACACGACGGTGTGTGCATGGCACGAACCAAACTAGTTCGGCGTGACACCAGAAGGGGGTGCGCACTGCTGCATGACATTTCTGACTTCTTGGTTAGACACCTTTCCCGTCTGCAGCAGGAAAACGGTGGATATATAAGGGCGCAGTGGGTGTTACACAGCGGGTGGTCACCAGTGGGTCTAGTAATGACAGGACGCTTTGTACATAAGAAAGTTGTACTTGAAAAAAGTTACCGACTGGCTGGTCCTATGGCCCCAGGTTCTTACAGAAACAAAACACGACGGCAACAGTTCTAGTAATGATAGGACGCTTTGTACTTAAGAAAGTTGTACTGGAAAAAAGGTACCGACTGGCTGGTCCTATGGCCCCAGGTTCTTACAGAAACAAAACACGACGGTGTGTGCATGGCACGAACCAAACTAGTTCGGCGTGACACCAGAAGGGGGTGCGCACTGCTGCATGACATTTCTGACTTCTTGGTTAGACACCTTTCCCGTCTGCAGCAGGAAAACGGTGGATATATAAGGGCGCAGTGGGTGTTACACAGCGGGTGGTCACCAGTGGGTCTAGTAATGACAGGACGCTTTGTACGTAAGAAAGTTGTACTTGAAAAAAGTTACCGACTGGCTGGTCCTATGGCCCCAGGTTCTTACAGAAACAAAACACGACGGCAACAGTTCTAGTAATGATAGGACGCTTTGTACTTAAGAAAGTTGTACTGGAAAAAAGGTACCGACTGGCTGGTCCTATGGCCCCAGGTTCTTACAGAAACAAAACACGACGGTGTGTGCATGGCACGAACCAAACTAGTTCGGCGTGACACCAGAAGGGGGTGCGCACTGCTGCATGACATTTCTGACTTCTTGGTTAGACACCTTTCCCGTCTGCAGCAGGAAAACGGTGGATATATAAGGGCGCAGTGGGTGTTACACAGCGGGTGGTCACCAGTGGGTCTAGTAATGACAGGACGCTTTGTACATAAGAAAGTTGTACTTGAAAAAAGTTACCGACTGGCTGGTCCTATGGCCCCAGGTTCTTACAGAAACAAAACACGACGGCAACAGTTCTAGTAATGATAGGACGCTTTGTACTTAAGAAAGTTGTACTGGAAAAAAGGTACCGACTGGCTGGTCCTATGGCCCCAGGTTCTTACAGAAACAAAACACGACGGTGTGTGCATGGCACGAACCAAACTAGTTCGGCGTGACACCAGAAGGGGGTGCGCACTGCTGCATGACATTTCTGACTTCTTGGTTAGACACCTTTCCCGTCTGCAGCAGGAAAACGGTGGATATATAAGGGCGCAGTGGGTGTTACACAGCGGGTGGTCACCAGTGGGTCTAGTAATGACAGGACGCTTTGTACATAAGAAAGTTGTACTTGAAAAAAGTTACCGACTGGCTGGTCCTATGGCCCCAGGTTCTTACAGAAACAAAACACGACGGCAACAGTTCTAGTAATGATAGGACGCTTTGTACTTAAGAAAGTTGTACTGGAAAAAAGGTACCGACTGGCTGGTCCTATGGCCCCAGGTTCTTACAGAAACAAAACACGACGGTGTGTGCATGGCACGAACCAAACTAGTTCGGCGTGACACCAGAAGGGGGTGCGCACTGCTGCATGACATTTCTGACTTCTTGGTTAGACACCTTTCCCGTCTGCAGCAGGAAAACGGTGGATATATAAGGGCGCAGTGGGTGTTACACAGCGGGTGGTCACCAGTGGGTCTAGTAATGACAGGACGCTTTGTACATAAGAAAGTTGTACTTGAAAAAAGTTACCGACTGGCTGGTCCTATGGCCCCAGGTTCTTACAGAAACAAAACACGACGGCAACAGTTCTAGTAATGATAGGACGCTTTGTACTTAAGAAAGTTGTACTGGAAAAAAGGTACCGACTGGCTGGTCCTATGGCCCCAGGTTCTTACAGAAACAAAACACGACGGTGTGTGCATGGCACGAACCAAACTAGTTCGGCGTGACACCAGAAGGGGGTGCGCACTGCTGCATGACATTTCTGACTTCTTGGTTAGACACCTTTCCCGTCTGCAGCAGGAAAACGGTGGATATATAAGGGCGCAGTGGGTGTTACACAGCGGGTGGTCACCAGTGGGTCTAGTAATGACAGGACGCTTTGTACATAAGAAAGTTGTACTTGAAAAAAGTTACCGACTGGCTGGTCCTATGGCCCCAGGTTCTTACAGAAACAAAACACGACGGCAACAGTTCTAGTAATGATAGGACGCTTTGTACTTAAGAAAGTTGTACTGGAAAAAAGGTACCGACTGGCTGGTCCTATGGCCCCAGGTTCTTACAGAAACAAAACACGACGGTGTGTGCATGGCACGAACCAAACTAGTTCGGCGTGACACCAGAAGGGGGTGCGCACTGCTGCATGACATTTCTGACTTCTTGGTTAGACACCTTTCCCGTCTGCAGCAGGAAAACGGTGGATATATAAGGGCGCAGTGGGTGTTACACAGCGGGTGGTCACCAGTGGGTCTAGTAATGACAGGACGCTTTGTACATAAGAAAGTTGTACTTGAAAAAAGTTACCGACTGGCTGGTCCTATGGCCCCAGGTTCTTACAGAAACAAAACACGACGGCAACAGTTCTAGTAATGATAGGACGCTTTGTACTTAAGAAAGTTGTACTGGAAAAAAGGTACCGACTGGCTGGTCCTATGGCCCCAGGTTCTTACAGAAACAAAACACGACGGTGTGTGCATGGCACGAACCAAACTAGTTCGGCGTGACACCAGAAGGGGGTGCGCACTGCTGCATGACATTTCTGACTTCTTGGTTAGACACCTTTCCCGTCTGCAGCAGGAAAACGGTGGATATATAAGGGCGCAGTGGGTGTTACACAGCGGGTGGTCACCAGTGGGTCTAGTAATGACAGGACGCTTTGTACATAAGAAAGTTGTACTTGAAAAAAGTTACCGACTGGCTGGTCCTATGGCCCCAGGTTCTTACAGAAACAAAACACGACGGCAACAGTTCTAGTAATGATAGGACGCTTTGTACTTAAGAAAGTTGTACTGGAAAAAAGGTACCGACTGGCTGGTCCTATGGCCCCAGGTTCTTACAGAAACAAAACACGACGGTGTGTGCATGGCACGAACCAAACTAGTTCGGCGTGACACCAGAAGGGGGTGCGCACTGCTGCATGACATTTCTGACTTCTTGGTTAGACACCTTTCCCGTCTGCAGCAGGAAAACGGTGGATATATAAGGGCGCAGTGGGTGTTACACAGCGGGTGGTCACCAGTGGGTCTAGTAATGACAGGACGCTTTGTACATAAGAAAGTTGTACTTGAAAAAAGTTACCGACTGGCTGGTCCTATGGCCCCAGGTTCTTACAGAAACAAAACACGACGGCAACAGTTCTAGTAATGATAGGACGCTTTGTACTTAAGAAAGTTGTACTGGAAAAAAGGTACCGACTGGCTGGTCCTATGGCCCCAGGTTCTTACAGAAACAAAACACGACGGTGTGTGCATGGCACGAACCAAACTAGTTCGGCGTGACACCAGAAGGGGGTGCGCACTGCTGCATGACATTTCTGACTTCTTGGTTAGACACCTTTCCCGTCTGCAGCAGGAAAACGGTGGATATATAAGGGCGCAGTGGGTGTTACACAGCGGGTGGTCACCAGTGGGTCTAGTAATGACAGGACGCTTTGTACATAAGAAAGTTGTACTTGAAAAAAGTTACCGACTGGCTGGTCCTATGGCCCCAGGTTCTTACAGAAACAAAACACGACGGCAACAGTTCTAGTAATGATAGGACGCTTTGTACTTAAGAAAGTTGTACTGGAAAAAAGGTACCGACTGGCTGGTCCTATGGCCCCAGGTTCTTACAGAAACAAAACACGACGGTGTGTGCATGGCACGAACCAAACTAGTTCGGCGTGACACCAGAAGGGGGTGCGCACTGCTGCATGACATTTCTGACTTCTTGGTTAGACACCTTTCCCGTCTGCAGCAGGAAAACGGTGGATATATAAGGGCGCAGTGGGTGTTACACAGCGGGTGGTCACCAGTGGGTCTAGTAATGACAGGACGCTTTGTACATAAGAAAGTTGTACTTGAAAAAAGTTACCGACTGGCTGGTCCTATGGCCCCAGGTTCTTACAGAAACAAAACACGACGGCAACAGTTCTAGTAATGATAGGACGCTTTGTACTTAAGAAAGTTGTACTGGAAAAAAGGTACCGACTGGCTGGTCCTATGGCCCCAGGTTCTTACAGAAACAAAACACGACGGTGTGTGCATGGCACGAACCAAACTAGTTCGGCGTGACACCAGAAGGGGGTGCGCACTGCTGCATGACATTTCTGACTTCTTGGTTAGACACCTTTCCCGTCTGCAGCAGGAAAACGGTGGATATATAAGGGCGCAGTGGGTGTTACACAGCGGGTGGTCACCAGTGGGTCTAGTAATGACAGGACGCTTTGTACATAAGAAAGTTGTACTTGAAAAAAGTTACCGACTGGCTGGTCCTATGGCCCCAGGTTCTTACAGAAACAAAACACGACGGCAACAGTTCTAGTAATGATAGGACGCTTTGTACTTAAGAAAGTTGTACTGGAAAAAAGGTACCGACTGGCTGGTCCTATGGCCCCAGGTTCTTACAGAAACAAAACACGACGGTGTGTGCATGGCACGAACCAAACTAGTTCGGCGTGACACCAGAAGGGGGTGCGCACTGCTGCATGACATTTCTGACTTCTTGGTTAGACACCTTTCCCGTCTGCAGCAGGAAAACGGTGGATATATAAGGGCGCAGTGGGTGTTACACAGCGGGTGGTCACCAGTGGGTCTAGTAATGACAGGACGCTTTGTACATAAGAAAGTTGTACTTGAAAAAAGTTACCGACTGGCTGGTCCTATGGCCCCAGGTTCTTACAGAAACAAAACACGACGGCAACAGTTCTAGTAATGATAGGACGCTTTGTACTTAAGAAAGTTGTACTGGAAAAAAGGTACCGACTGGCTGGTCCTATGGCCCCAGGTTCTTACAGAAACAAAACACGACGGTGTGCGCATGGCACGAACCAAACTAGTTCGGCGTGACACCAGAAGGGGGTGCGCACTGCTGCATGACATTTCTGACTTCTTGGTTAGACACCTTTCCCGTCTGCAGCAGGAAAACGGTGGATATATAAGGGCGCAGTGGGTGTTACACAGCGGGTGGTCACCAGTGGGTCTAGTAATGACAGGACGCTTTGTACATAAGAAAGTTGTACTTG
Source organism: Lepidonotus clava (assembly GCA_936440205.1). Lineage (NCBI taxonomy): Eukaryota > Metazoa > Annelida > Polychaeta > Phyllodocida > Polynoidae > Lepidonotus > Lepidonotus clava. The sequence continues at coordinate 6,248,937 of OW387149.1, forward strand.
AAAAAAGTTACCGACTGGCTGGTCCTATGGCCCCAGGTTCTTACAGAAACAAAACACGACGGCAACAGTTCTAGTAATGATAGGACGCTTTGTACTTAAGAAAGTTGTACTGGAAAAAAGGTACCGACTGGCTGGTCCTATGGCCCCAGGTTCTTACAGAAACAAAACACGACGGTGTGTGCATGGCACGAACCAAACTAGTTCGGCGTGACACCAGAAGGGGGTGCGCACTGCTGCATGACATTTCTGACTTCTTGGTTAGACACCTTTCCCGTCTGCAGCAGGAAAACGGTGGATATATAAGGGCGCAGTGGGTGTTACACAGCGGGTGGTCACCAGTGGGTCTAGTAATGACAGGACGCTTTGTACATAAGAAAGTTGTACTTGAAAAAAGTTACCGACTGGCTGGTCCTATGGCCCCAGGTTCTTACAGAAACAAAACACGACGGCAACAGTTCTAGTAATGATAGGACGCTTTGTACTTAAGAAAGTTGTACTGGAAAAAAGGTACCGACTGGCTGGTCCTATGGCCCCAGGTTCTTACAGAAACAAAACACGACGGTGTGTGCATGGCACGAACCAAACTAGTTCGGCGTGACACCAGAAGGGGGTGCGCACTGCTGCATGACATTTCTGACTTCTTGGTTAGACACCTTTCCCGTCTGCAGCAGGAAAACGGTGGATATATAAGGGCGCAGTGGGTGTTACACAGCGGGTGGTCACCAGTGGGTCTAGTAATGACAGGACGCTTTGTACGTAAGAAAGTTGTACTTGAAAAAAGTTACCGACTGGCTGGTCCTATGGCCCCAGGTTCTTACAGAAACAAAACACGACGGCAACAGTTCTAGTAATGATAGGACGCTTTGTACTTAAGAAAGTTGTACTGGAAAAAAGGTACCGACTGGCTGGTCCTATGGCCCCAGGTTCTTACAGAAACAAAACACGACGGTGTGTGCATGGCACGAACCAAACTAGTTCGGCGTGACACCAGAAGGGGGTGCGCACTGCTGCATGACATTTCTGACTTCTTGGTTAGACACCTTTCCCGTCTGCAGCAGGAAAACGGTGGATATATAAGGGCGCAGTGGGTGTTACACAGCGGGTGGTCACCAGTGGGTCTAGTAATGACAGGACGCTTTGTACATAAGAAAGTTGTACTTGAAAAAAGTTACCGACTGGCTGGTCCTATGGCCCCAGGTTCTTACAGAAACAAAACACGACGGCAACAGTTCTAGTAATGATAGGACGCTTTGTACTTAAGAAAGTTGTACTGGAAAAAAGGTACCGACTGGCTGGTCCTATGGCCCCAGGTTCTTACAGAAACAAAACACGACGGTGTGTGCATGGCACGAACCAAACTAGTTCGGCGTGACACCAGAAGGGGGTGCGCACTGCTGCATGACATTTCTGACTTCTTGGTTAGACACCTTTCCCGTCTGCAGCAGGAAAACGGTGGATATATAAGGGCGCAGTGGGTGTTACACAGCGGGTGGTCACCAGTGGGTCTAGTAATGACAGGACGCTTTGTACATAAGAAAGTTGTACTTGAAAAAAGTTACCGACTGGCTGGTCCTATGGCCCCAGGTTCTTACAGAAACAAAACACGACGGCAACAGTTCTAGTAATGATAGGACGCTTTGTACTTAAGAAAGTTGTACTGGAAAAAAGGTACCGACTGGCTGGTCCTATGGCCCCAGGTTCTTACAGAAACAAAACACGACGGTGTGTGCATGGCACGAACCAAACTAGTTCGGCGTGACACCAGAAGGGGGTGCGCACTGCTGCATGACATTTCTGACTTCTTGGTTAGACACCTTTCCCGTCTGCAGCAGGAAAACGGTGGATATATAAGGGCGCAGTGGGTGTTACACAGCGGGTGGTCACCAGTGGGTCTAGTAATGACAGGACGCTTTGTACATAAGAAAGTTGTACTTGAAAAAAGTTACCGACTGGCTGGTCCTATGGCCCCAGGTTCTTACAGAAACAAAACACGACGGCAACAGTTCTAGTAATGATAGGACGCTTTGTACTTAAGAAAGTTGTACTGGAAAAAAGGTACCGACTGGCTGGTCCTATGGCCCCAGGTTCTTACAGAAACAAAACACGACGGTGTGTGCATGGCACGAACCAAACTAGTTCGGCGTGACACCAGAAGGGGGTGCGCACTGCTGCATGACATTTCTGACTTCTTGGTTAGACACCTTTCCCGTCTGCAGCAGGAAAACGGTGGATATATAAGGGCGCAGTGGGTGTTACACAGC
>OW387149.1:6251397-6307024 GCA_936440205.1 Lepidonotus clava
GCCAAGTCGTGGGGAATCATGTGTTAAAATTTGAAGTTTCGATTCCAACATTTAGTTTTGATTCAACACCATTCTCTATATGAAGTTTAATATAAACTGGGGCTGGCCTATGCTACAGCACTGCCAGTTAACTTCGTCCCCTTATTTGAGGCGCTTAGACACGTCGCACGAACAAACCGAAGCCAGCGTTTCGAAGCCCAGGCCAAGGCGAATTTTTCCAGCTATTTACTTGGAATGCTGGGATAGCCCAAGCCCTTCAAAAACGGCCCCCAAGGTCGGCGGCCTGTTAAAAAGGGGGCTTTCGTTAGATTCAAAACGGCCCGTCACGGATTTGGACGGGAATAGGCTCAAAATGACCGCCAAGTCGTGGGGAATCATGTGTTAAAATTTGAAGTTTCGATTCCAACATTTAGTTTTGATTCAACACCATTCTCTATATGAAGTTTAATATAAACTGGGGCTGGCCTATGCTACAGCACTGCCAGTTAACTTCGTCCCCTTATTTGAGGCGCTTAGACACGTCGCACGAACAAACCGAAGCCAGCGTTTCGAAGCCCAGGCCAAGGCGAATTTTTCCAGCTATTTACTTGGAATGCTGGGATAGCCCAAGCCCTTCAAAAACGGCCCCCAAGGTCGGCGGCCTGTTAAAAAGGGGGCTTTCGTTAGATTCAAAACGGCCCGTCACGGATTTGGACGGGAATAGGCTCAAAATGACCGCCAAGTCGTGGGGAATCATGTGTTAAAATTTGAAGTTTCGATTCCAACATTTAGTTTTGATTCAACACCATTCTCTATATGAAGTTTAATATAAACTGGGGCTGGCCTATGCTACAGCACTGCCAGTTAACTTCGTCCCCTTATTTGAGGCGCTTAGACACGTCGCACGAACAAACCGAAGCCAGCGTTTCGAAGCCCAGGCCAAGGCGAATTTTTCCAGCTATTTACTTGGAATGCTGGGATAGCCCAAGCCCTTCAAAAACGGCCCCCAAGGTCGGCGGCCTGTTAAAAAGGGGGCTTTCGTTAGATTCAAAACGGCCCGTCACGGATTTGGACGGGAATAGGCTCAAAATGACCGCCAAGTCGTGGGGAATCATGTGTTAAAATTTGAAGTTTCGATTCCAACATTTAGTTTTGATTCAACACCATTCTCTATATGAAGTTTAATATAAACTGGGGCTGGCCTATGCTACAGCACTGCCAGTTAACTTCGTCCCCTTATTTGAGGCGCTTAGACACGTCGCACGAACAAACCGAAGCCAGCGTTTCGAAGCCCAGGCCAAGGCGAATTTTTCCAGCTATTTACTTGGAATGCTGGGATAGCCCAAGCCCTTCAAAAACGGCCCCCAAGGTCGGCGGCCTGTTAAAAAGGGGGCTTTCGTTAGATTCAAAACGGCCCGTCACGGATTTGGACGGGAATAGGCTCAAAATGACCGCCAAGTCGTGGGGAATCATGTGTTAAAATTTGAAGTTTCGATTCCAACATTTAGTTTTGATTCAACACCATTCTCTATATGAAGTTTAATATAAACTGGGGCTGGCCTATGCTACAGCACTGCCAGTTAACTTCGTCCCCTTATTTGAGGCGCTTAGACACGTCGCACGAACAAACCGAAGCCAGCGTTTCGAAGCCCAGGCCAAGGCGAATTTTTCCAGCTATTTACTTGGAATGCTGGGATAGCCCAAGCCCTTCAAAAACGGCCCCCAAGGTCGGCGGCCTGTTAAAAAGGGGGCTTTCGTTAGATTCAAAACGGCCCGTCACGGATTTGGACGGGAATAGGCTCAAAATGACCGCCAAGTCGTGGGGAATCATGTGTTAAAATTTGAAGTTTCGATTCCAACATTTAGTTTTGATTCAACACCATTCTCTATATGAAGTTTAATATAAACTGGGGCTGGCCTATGCTACAGCACTGCCAGTTAACTTCGTCCCCTTATTTGAGGCGCTTAGACACGTCGCACGAACAAACCGAAGCCAGCGTTTCGAAGCCCAGGCCAAGGCGAATTTTTCCAGCTATTTACTTGGAATGCTGGGATAGCCCAAGCCCTTCAAAAACGGCCCCCAAGGTCGGCGGCCTGTTAAAAAGGGGGCTTTCGTTAGATTCAAAACGGCCCGTCACGGATTTGGACGGGAATAGGCTCAAAATGACCGCCAAGTCGTGGGGAATCATGTGTTAAAATTTGAAGTTTCGATTCCAACATTTAGTTTTGATTCAACACCATTCTCTATATGAAGTTTAATATAAACTGGGGCTGGCCTATGCTACAGCACTGCCAGTTAACTTCGTCCCCTTATTTGAGGCGCTTAGACACGTCGCACGAACAAACCGAAGCCAGCGTTTCGAAGCCCAGGCCAAGGCGAATTTTTCCAGCTATTTACTTGGAATGCTGGGATAGCCCAAGCCCTTCAAAAACGGCCCCCAAGGTCGGCGGCCTGTTAAAAAGGGGGCTTTCGTTAGATTCAAAACGGCCCGTCACGGATTTGGACGGGAATAGGCTCAAAATGACCGCCAAGTCGTGGGGAATCATGTGTTAAAATTTGAAGTTTCGATTCCAACATTTAGTTTTGATTCAACACCATTCTCTATATGAAGTTTAATATAAACTGGGGCTGGCCTATGCTACAGCACTGCCAGTTAACTTCGTCCCCTTATTTGAGGCGCTTAGACACGTCGCACGAACAAACCGAAGCCAGCGTTTCGAAGCCCAGGCCAAGGCGAATTTTTCCAGCTATTTACTTGGAATGCTGGGATAGCCCAAGCCCTTCAAAAACGGCCCCCAAGGTCGGCGGCCTGTTAAAAAGGGGGCTTTCGTTAGATTCAAAACGGCCCGTCACGGATTTGGACGGGAATAGGCTCAAAATGACCGCCAAGTCGTGGGGAATCATGTGTTAAAATTTGAAGTTTCGATTCCAACATTTAGTTTTGATTCAACACCATTCTCTATATGAAGTTTAATATAAACTGGGGCTGGCCTATGCTACAGCACTGCCAGTTAACTTCGTCCCCTTATTTGAGGCGCTTAGACACGTCGCACGAACAAACCGAAGCCAGCGTTTCGAAGCCCAGGCCAAGGCGAATTTTTCCAGCTATTTACTTGGAATGCTGGGATAGCCCAAGCCCTTCAAAAACGGCCCCCAAGGTCGGCGGCCTGTTAAAAAGGGGGCTTTCGTTAGATTCAAAACGGCCCGTCACGGATTTGGACGGGAATAGGCTCAAAATGACCGCCAAGTCGTGGGGAATCATGTGTTAAAATTTGAAGTTTCGATTCCAACATTTAGTTTTGATTCAACACCATTCTCTATATGAAGTTTAATATAAACTGGGGCTGGCCTATGCTACAGCACTGCCAGTTAACTTCGTCCCCTTATTTGAGGCGCTTAGACACGTCGCACGAACAAACCGAAGCCAGCGTTTCGAAGCCCAGGCCAAGGCGAATTTTTCCAGCTATTTACTTGGAATGCTGGGATAGCCCAAGCCCTTCAAAAACGGCCCCCAAGGTCGGCGGCCTGTTAAAAAGGGGGCTTTCGTTAGATTCAAAACGGCCCGTCACGGATTTGGACGGGAATAGGCTCAAAATGACCGCCAAGTCGTGGGGAATCATGTGTTAAAATTTGAAGTTTCGATTCCAACATTTAGTTTTGATTCAACACCATTCTCTATATGAAGTTTAATATAAACTGGGGCTGGCCTATGCTACAGCACTGCCAGTTAACTTCGTCCCCTTATTTGAGGCGCTTAGACACGTCGCACGAACAAACCGAAGCCAGCGTTTCGAAGCCCAGGCCAAGGCGAATTTTTCCAGCTATTTACTTGGAATGCTGGGATAGCCCAAGCCCTTCAAAAACGGCCCCCAAGGTCGGCGGCCTGTTAAAAAGGGGGCTTTCGTTAGATTCAAAACGGCCCGTCACGGATTTGGACGGGAATAGGCTCAAAATGACCGCCAAGTCGTGGGGAATCATGTGTTAAAATTTGAAGTTTCGATTCCAACATTTAGTTTTGATTCAATACCATTCTCTATATGAAGTTTAATATAAACTGGGGCTGGCCTATGCTACAGCACTGCCAGTTAACTTCGTCCCCTTATTTGAGGCGCTTAGACACGTCGCACGAACAAACCGAAGCCAGCGTTTCGAAGCCCAGGCCAAGGCGAATTTTTCCAGCTATTTACTTGGAATGCTGGGATAGCCCAAGCCCTTCAAAAACGGCCCCCAAGGTCGGCGGCCTGTTAAAAAGGGGGCTTTCGTTAGATTCAAAACGGCCCGTCACGGATTTGGACGGGAATAGGCTCAAAATGACCGCCAAGTCGTGGGGAATCATGTGTTAAAATTTGAAGTTTCGATTCCAACATTTAGTTTTGATTCAATACCATTCTCTATATGAAGTTTAATATAAACTGGGGCTGGCCTATGCTACAGCACTGCCAGTTAACTTCGTCCCCTTATTTGAGGCGCTTAGACACGTCGCACGAACAAACCGAAGCCAGCGTTTCGAAGCCCAGGCCAAGGCGAATTTTTCCAGCTATTTACTTGGAATGCTGGGATAGCCCAAGCCCTTCAAAAACGGCCCCCAAGGTCGGCGGCCTGTTAAAAAGGGGGCTTTCGTTAGATTCAAAACGGCCCGTCACGGATTTGGACGGGAATAGGCTCAAAATGACCGCCAAGTCGTGGGGAATCATGTGTTAAAATTTGAAGTTTCGATTCCAACATTTAGTTTTGATTCAATACCATTCTCTATATGAAGTTTAATATAAACTGGGGCTGGCCTATGCTACAGCACTGCCAGTTAACTTCGTCCCCTTATTTGAGGCGCTTAGACACGTCGCACGAACAAACCGAAGCCAGCGTTTCGAAGCCCAGGCCAAGGCGAATTTTTCCAGCTATTTACTTGGAATGCTGGGATAGCCCAAACCCTTCAAAAACGGCCCCCAAGGTCGGCGGCCTGTTAAAAAGGGGGCTTTCGTTAGATTCAAAACGGCCCGTCACGGATTTGGACGGGAATAGGCTCAAAATGACCGCCAAGTCGTGGGGAATCATGTGTTAAAATTTGAAGTTTCGATTCCAACATTTAGTTTTGATTCAATACCATTCTCTATATGAAGTTTAATATAAACTGGGGCTGGCCTATGCTACAGCACTGCCAGTTAACTTCGTCCCCTTATTTGAGGCGCTTAGACACGTCGCACGAACAAACCGAAGCCAGCGTTTCGAAGCCCAGGCCAAGGCGAATTTTTCCAGCTATTTACTTGGAATGCTGGGATAGCCCAAGCCCTTCAAAAACGGCCCCCAAGGTCGGCGGCCTGTTAAAAAGGGGGCTTTCGTTAGATTCAAAACGGCCCGTCACGGATTTGGACGGGAATAGGCTCAAAATGACCGCCAAGTCGTGGGGAATCATGTGTTAAAATTTGAAGTTTCGATTCCAACATTTAGTTTTGATTCAATACCATTCTCTATATGAAGTTTAATATAAACTGGGGCTGGCCTATGCTACAGCACTGCCAGTTAACTTCGTCCCCTTATTTGAGGCGCTTAGACACGTCGCACGAACAAACCGAAGCCAGCGTTTCGAAGCCCAGGCCAAGGCGAATTTTTCCAGCTATTTACTTGGAATGCTGGGATAGCCCAAGCCCTTCAAAAACGGCCCCCAAGGTCGGCGGCCTGTTAAAAAGGGGGCTTTCGTTAGATTCAAAACGGCCCGTCACGGATTTGGACGGGAATAGGCTCAAAATGACCGCCAAGTCGTGGGGAATCATGTGTTAAAATTTGAAGTTTCGATTCCAACATTTAGTTTTGATTCAACACCATTCTCTATATGAAGTTTAATATAAACTGGGGCTGGCCTATGCTACAGCACTGCCAGTTAACTTCGTCCCCTTATTTGAGGCGCTTAGACACGTCGCACGAACAAACCGAAGCCAGCGTTTCGAAGCCCAGGCCAAGGCGAATTTTTCCAGCTATTTACTTGGAATGCTGGGATAGCCCAAGCCCTTCAAAAACGGCCCCCAAGGTCGGCGGCCTGTTAAAAAGGGGGCTTTCGTTAGATTCAAAACGGCCCGTCACGGATTTGGACGGGAATAGGCTCAAAATGACCGCCAAGTCGTGGGGAATCATGTGTTAAAATTTGAAGTTTCGATTCCAACATTTAGTTTTGATTCAATACCATTCTCTATATGAAGTTTAATATAAACTGGGGCTGGCCTATGCTACAGCACTGCCAGTTAACTTCGTCCCCTTATTTGAGGCGCTTAGACACGTCGCACGAACAAACCGAAGCCAGCGTTTCGAAGCCCAGGCCAAGGCGAATTTTTCCAGCTATTTACTTGGAATGCTGGGATAGCCCAAGCCCTTCAAAAACGGCCCCCAAGGTCGGCGGCCTGTTAAAAAGGGGGCTTTCGTTAGATTCAAAACGGCCCGTCACGGATTTGGACGGGAATAGGCTCAAAATGACCGCCAAGTCGTGGGGAATCATGTGTTAAAATTTGAAGTTTCGATTCCAACATTTAGTTTTGATTCAATACCATTCTCTATATGAAGTTTAATATAAACTGGGGCTGGCCTATGCTACAGCACTGCCAGTTAACTTCGTCCCCTTATTTGAGGCGCTTAGACACGTCGCACGAACAAACCGAAGCCAGCGTTTCGAAGCCCAGGCCAAGGCGAATTTTTCCAGCTATTTACTTGGAATGCTGGGATAGCCCAAGCCCTTCAAAAACGGCCCCCAAGGTCGGCGGCCTGTTAAAAAGGGGGCTTTCGTTAGATTCAAAACGGCCCGTCACGGATTTGGACGGGAATAGGCTCAAAATGACCGCCAAGTCGTGGGGAATCATGTGTTAAAATTTGAAGTTTCGATTCCAACATTTAGTTTTGATTCAATACCATTCTCTATATGAAGTTTAATATAAACTGGGGCTGGCCTATGCTACAGCACTGCCAGTTAACTTCGTCCCCTTATTTGAGGCGCTTAGACACGTCGCACGAACAAACCGAAGCCAGCGTTTCGAAGCCCAGGCCAAGGCGAATTTTTCCAGCTATTTACTTGGAATGCTGGGATAGCCCAAGCCCTTCAAAAACGGCCCCCAAGGTCGGCGGCCTGTTAAAAAGGGGGCTTTCGTTAGATTCAAAACGGCCCGTCACGGATTTGGACGGGAATAGGCTCAAAATGACCGCCAAGTCGTGGGGAATCATGTGTTAAAATTTGAAGTTTCGATTCCAACATTTAGTTTTGATTCAATACCATTCTCTATATGAAGTTTAATATAAACTGGGGCTGGCCTATGCTACAGCACTGCCAGTTAACTTCGTCCCCTTATTTGAGGCGCTTAGACACGTCGCACGAACAAACCGAAGCCAGCGTTTCGAAGCCCAGGCCAAGGCGAATTTTTCCAGCTATTTACTTGGAATGCTGGGATAGCCCAAGCCCTTCAAAAACGGCCCCCAAGGTCGGCGGCCTGTTAAAAAGGGGGCTTTCGTTAGATTCAAAACGGCCCGTCACGGATTTGGACGGGAATAGGCTCAAAATGACCGCCAAGTCGTGGGGAATCATGTGTTAAAATTTGAAGTTTCGATTCCAACATTTAGTTTTGATTCAATACCATTCTCTATATGAAGTTTAATATAAACTGGGGCTGGCCTATGCTACAGCACTGCCAGTTAACTTCGTCCCCTTATTTGAGGCGCTTAGACACGTCGCACGAACAAACCGAAGCCAGCGTTTCGAAGCCCAGGCCAAGGCGAATTTTTCCAGCTATTTACTTGGAATGCTGGGATAGCCCAAGCCCTTCAAAAACGGCCCCCAAGGTCGGCGGCCTGTTAAAAAGGGGGCTTTCGTTAGATTCAAAACGGCCCGTCACGGATTTGGACGGGAATAGGCTCAAAATGACCGCCAAGTCGTGGGGAATCATGTGTTAAAATTTGAAGTTTCGATTCCAACATTTAGTTTTGATTCAATACCATTCTCTATATGAAGTTTAATATAAACTGGGGCTGGCCTATGCTACAGCACTGCCAGTTAACTTCGTCCCCTTATTTGAGGCGCTTAGACACGTCGCACGAACAAACCGAAGCCAGCGTTTCGAAGCCCAGGCCAAGGCGAATTTTTCCAGCTATTTACTTGGAATGCTGGGATAGCCCAAGCCCTTCAAAAACGGCCCCCAAGGTCGGCGGCCTGTTAAAAAGGGGGCTTTCGTTAGATTCAAAACGGCCCGTCACGGATTTGGACGGGAATAGGCTCAAAATGACCGCCAAGTCGTGGGGAATCATGTGTTAAAATTTGAAGTTTCGATTCCAACATTTAGTTTTGATTCAATACCATTCTCTATATGAAGTTTAATATAAACTGGGGCTGGCCTATGCTACAGCACTGCCAGTTAACTTCGTCCCCTTATTTGAGGCGCTTAGACACGTCGCACGAACAAACCGAAGCCAGCGTTTCGAAGCCCAGGCCAAGGCGAATTTTTCCAGCTATTTACTTGGAATGCTGGGATAGCCCAAGCCCTTCAAAAACGGCCCCCAAGGTCGGCGGCCTGTTAAAAAGGGGGCTTTCGTTAGATTCAAAACGGCCCGTCACGGATTTGGACGGGAATAGGCTCAAAATGACCGCCAAGTCGTGGGGAATCATGTGTTAAAATTTGAAGTTTCGATTCCAACATTTAGTTTTGATTCAATACCATTCTCTATATGAAGTTTAATATAAACTGGGGCTGGCCTATGCTACAGCACTGCCAGTTAACTTCGTCCCCTTATTTGAGGCGCTTAGACACGTCGCACGAACAAACCGAAGCCAGCGTTTCGAAGCCCAGGCCAAGGCGAATTTTTCCAGCTATTTACTTGGAATGCTGGGATAGCCCAAGCCCTTCAAAAACGGCCCCCAAGGTCGGCGGCCTGTTAAAAAGGGGGCTTTCGTTAGATTCAAAACGGCCCGTCACGGATTTGGACGGGAATAGGCTCAAAATGACCGCCAAGTCGTGGGGAATCATGTGTTAAAATTTGAAGTTTCGATTCCAACATTTAGTTTTGATTCAATACCATTCTCTATATGAAGTTTAATATAAACTGGGGCTGGCCTATGCTACAGCACTGCCAGTTAACTTCGTCCCCTTATTTGAGGCGCTTAGACACGTCGCACGAACAAACCGAAGCCAGCGTTTCGAAGCCCAGGCCAAGGCGAATTTTTCCAGCTATTTACTTGGAATGCTGGGATAGCCCAAGCCCTTCAAAAACGGCCCCCAAGGTCGGCGGCCTGTTAAAAAGGGGGCTTTCGTTAGATTCAAAACGGCCCGTCACGGATTTGGACGGGAATAGGCTCAAAATGACCGCCAAGTCGTGGGGAATCATGTGTTAAAATTTGAAGTTTCGATTCCAACATTTAGTTTTGATTCAATACCATTCTCTATATGAAGTTTAATATAAACTGGGGCTGGCCTATGCTACAGCACTGCCAGTTAACTTCGTCCCCTTATTTGAGGCGCTTAGACACGTCGCACGAACAAACCGAAGCCAGCGTTTCGAAGCCCAGGCCAAGGCGAATTTTTCCAGCTATTTACTTGGAATGCTGGGATAGCCCAAGCCCTTCAAAAACGGCCCCCAAGGTCGGCGGCCTGTTAAAAAGGGGGCTTTCGTTAGATTCAAAACGGCCCGTCACGGATTTGGACGGGAATAGGCTCAAAATGACCGCCAAGTCGTGGGGAATCATGTGTTAAAATTTGAAGTTTCGATTCCAACATTTAGTTTTGATTCAATACCATTCTCTATATGAAGTTTAATATAAACTGGGGCTGGCCTATGCTACAGCACTGCCAGTTAACTTCGTCCCCTTATTTGAGGCGCTTAGACACGTCGCACGAACAAACCGAAGCCAGCGTTTCGAAGCCCAGGCCAAGGCGAATTTTTCCAGCTATTTACTTGGAATGCTGGGATAGCCCAAGCCCTTCAAAAACGGCCCCCAAGGTCGGCGGCCTGTTAAAAAGGGGGCTTTCGTTAGATTCAAAACGGCCCGTCACGGATTTGGACGGGAATAGGCTCAAAATGACCGCCAAGTCGTGGGGAATCATGTGTTAAAATTTGAAGTTTCGATTCCAACATTTAGTTTTGATTCAATACCATTCTCTATATGAAGTTTAATATAAACTGGGGCTGGCCTATGCTACAGCACTGCCAGTTAACTTCGTCCCCTTATTTGAGGCGCTTAGACACGTCGCACGAACAAACCGAAGCCAGCGTTTCGAAGCCCAGGCCAAGGCGAATTTTTCCAGCTATTTACTTGGAATGCTGGGATAGCCCAAGCCCTTCAAAAACGGCCCCCAAGGTCGGCGGCCTGTTAAAAAGGGGGCTTTCGTTAGATTCAAAACGGCCCGTCACGGATTTGGACGGGAATAGGCTCAAAATGACCGCCAAGTCGTGGGGAATCATGTGTTAAAATTTGAAGTTTCGATTCCAACATTTAGTTTTGATTCAATACCATTCTCTATATGAAGTTTAATATAAACTGGGGCTGGCCTATGCTACAGCACTGCCAGTTAACTTCGTCCCCTTATTTGAGGCGCTTAGACACGTCGCACGAACAAACCGAAGCCAGCGTTTCGAAGCCCAGGCCAAGGCGAATTTTTCCAGCTATTTACTTGGAATGCTGGGATAGCCCAAGCCCTTCAAAAACGGCCCCCAAGGTCGGCGGCCTGTTAAAAAGGGGGCTTTCGTTAGATTCAAAACGGCCCGTCACGGATTTGGACGGGAATAGGCTCAAAATGACCGCCAAGTCGTGGGGAATCATGTGTTAAAATTTGAAGTTTCGATTCCAACATTTAGTTTTGATTCAATACCATTCTCTATATGAAGTTTAATATAAACTGGGGCTGGCCTATGCTACAGCACTGCCAGTTAACTTCGTCCCCTTATTTGAGGCGCTTAGACACGTCGCACGAACAAACCGAAGCCAGCGTTTCGAAGCCCAGGCCAAGGCGAATTTTTCCAGCTATTTACTTGGAATGCTGGGATAGCCCAAGCCCTTCAAAAACGGCCCCCAAGGTCGGCGGCCTGTTAAAAAGGGGGCTTTCGTTAGATTCAAAACGGCCCGTCACGGATTTGGACGGGAATAGGCTCAAAATGACCGCCAAGTCGTGGGGAATCATGTGTTAAAATTTGAAGTTTCGATTCCAACATTTAGTTTTGATTCAATACCATTCTCTATATGAAGTTTAATATAAACTGGGGCTGGCCTATGCTACAGCACTGCCAGTTAACTTCGTCCCCTTATTTGAGGCGCTTAGACACGTCGCACGAACAAACCGAAGCCAGCGTTTCGAAGCCCAGGCCAAGGCGAATTTTTCCAGCTATTTACTTGGAATGCTGGGATAGCCCAAGCCCTTCAAAAACGGCCCCCAAGGTCGGCGGCCTGTTAAAAAGGGGGCTTTCGTTAGATTCAAAACGGCCCGTCACGGATTTGGACGGGAATAGGCTCAAAATGACCGCCAAGTCGTGGGGAATCATGTGTTAAAATTTGAAGTTTCGATTCCAACATTTAGTTTTGATTCAATACCATTCTCTATATGAAGTTTAATATAAACTGGGGCTGGCCTATGCTACAGCACTGCCAGTTAACTTCGTCCCCTTATTTGAGGCGCTTAGACACGTCGCACGAACAAACCGAAGCCAGCGTTTCGAAGCCCAGGCCAAGGCGAATTTTTCCAGCTATTTACTTGGAATGCTGGGATAGCCCAAGCCCTTCAAAAACGGCCCCCAAGGTCGGCGGCCTGTTAAAAAGGGGGCTTTCGTTAGATTCAAAACGGCCCGTCACGGATTTGGACGGGAATAGGCTCAAAATGACCGCCAAGTCGTGGGGAATCATGTGTTAAAATTTGAAGTTTCGATTCCAACATTTAGTTTTGATTCAATACCATTCTCTATATGAAGTTTAATATAAACTGGGGCTGGCCTATGCTACAGCACTGCCAGTTAACTTCGTCCCCTTATTTGAGGCGCTTAGACACGTCGCACGAACAAACCGAAGCCAGCGTTTCGAAGCCCAGGCCAAGGCGAATTTTTCCAGCTATTTACTTGGAATGCTGGGATAGCCCAAGCCCTTCAAAGAACGGCCCCCAAGGTCGGCGGCCTGTTAAAAAGGGGGCTTTCGTTAGATTCAAAACGGCCCGTCACGGATTTGGACGGGAATAGGCTCAAAATGACCGCCAAGTCGTGGGGAATCATGTGTTAAAATTTGAAGTTTCGATTCCAACATTTAGTTTTGATTCAATACCATTCTCTATATGAAGTTTAATATAAACTGGGGCTGGCCTATGCTACAGCACTGCCAGTTAACTTCGTCCCCTTATTTGAGGCGCTTAGACACGTCGCACGAACAAACCGAAGCCAGCGTTTCGAAGCCCAGGCCAAGGCGAATTTTTCCAGCTATTTACTTGGAATGCTGGGATAGCCCAAGCCCTTCAAAAACGGCCCCCAAGGTCGGCGGCCTGTTAAAAAGGGGGCTTTCGTTAGATTCAAAACGGCCCGTCACGGATTTGGACGGGAATAGGCTCAAAATGACCGCCAAGTCGTGGGGAATCATGTGTTAAAATTTGAAGTTTCGATTCCAACATTTAGTTTTGATTCAATACCATTCTCTATATGAAGTTTAATATAAACTGGGGCTGGCCTATGCTACAGCACTGCCAGTTAACTTCGTCCCCTTATTTGAGGCGCTTAGACACGTCGCACGAACAAACCGAAGCCAGCGTTTCGAAGCCCAGGCCAAGGCGAATTTTTCCAGCTATTTACTTGGAATGCTGGGATAGCCCAAGCCCTTCAAAAACGGCCCCCAAGGTCGGCGGCCTGTTAAAAAGGGGGCTTTCGTTAGATTCAAAACGGCCCGTCACGGATTTGGACGGGAATAGGCTCAAAATGACCGCCAAGTCGTGGGGAATCATGTGTTAAAATTTGAAGTTTCGATTCCAACATTTAGTTTTGATTCAATACCATTCTCTATATGAAGTTTAATATAAACTGGGGCTGGCCTATGCTACAGCACTGCCAGTTAACTTCGTCCCCTTATTTGAGGCGCTTAGACACGTCGCACGAACAAACCGAAGCCAGCGTTTCGAAGCCCAGGCCAAGGCGAATTTTTCCAGCTATTTACTTGGAATGCTGGGATAGCCCAAGCCCTTCAAAAACGGCCCCCAAGGTCGGCGGCCTGTTAAAAAGGGGGCTTTCGTTAGATTCAAAACGGCCCGTCACGGATTTGGACGGGAATAGGCTCAAAATGACCGCCAAGTCGTGGGGAATCATGTGTTAAAATTTGAAGTTTCGATTCCAACATTTAGTTTTGATTCAATACCATTCTCTATATGAAGTTTAATATAAACTGGGGCTGGCCTATGCTACAGCACTGCCAGTTAACTTCGTCCCCTTATTTGAGGCGCTTAGACACGTCGCACGAACAAACCGAAGCCAGCGTTTCGAAGCCCAGGCCAAGGCGAATTTTTCCAGCTATTTACTTGGAATGCTGGGATAGCCCAAGCCCTTCAAAAACGGCCCCCAAGGTCGGCGGCCTGTTAAAAAGGGGGCTTTCGTTAGATTCAAAACGGCCCGTCACGGATTTGGACGGGAATAGGCTCAAAATGACCGCCAAGTCGTGGGGAATCATGTGTTAAAATTTGAAGTTTCGATTCCAACATTTAGTTTTGATTCAATACCATTCTCTATATGAAGTTTAATATAAACTGGGGCTGGCCTATGCTACAGCACTGCCAGTTAACTTCGTCCCCTTATTTGAGGCGCTTAGACACGTCGCACGAACAAACCGAAGCCAGCGTTTCGAAGCCCAGGCCAAGGCGAATTTTTCCAGCTATTTACTTGGAATGCTGGGATAGCCCAAGCCCTTCAAAAACGGCCCCCAAGGTCGGCGGCCTGTTAAAAAGGGGGCTTTCGTTAGATTCAAAACGGCCCGTCACGGATTTGGACGGGAATAGGCTCAAAATGACCGCCAAGTCGTGGGGAATCATGTGTTAAAATTTGAAGTTTCGATTCCAACATTTAGTTTTGATTCAATACCATTCTCTATATGAAGTTTAATATAAACTGGGGCTGGCCTATGCTACAGCACTGCCAGTTAACTTCGTCCCCTTATTTGAGGCGCTTAGACACGTCGCACGAACAAACCGAAGCCAGCGTTTCGAAGCCCAGGCCAAGGCGAATTTTTCCAGCTATTTACTTGGAATGCTGGGATAGCCCAAGCCCTTCAAAAACGGCCCCCAAGGTCGGCGGCCTGTTAAAAAGGGGGCTTTCGTTAGATTCAAAACGGCCCGTCACGGATTTGGACGGGAATAGGCTCAAAATGACCGCCAAGTCGTGGGGAATCATGTGTTAAAATTTGAAGTTTCGATTCCAACATTTAGTTTTGATTCAATACCATTCTCTATATGAAGTTTAATATAAACTGGGGCTGGCCTATGCTACAGCACTGCCAGTTAACTTCGTCCCCTTATTTGAGGCGCTTAGACACGTCGCACGAACAAACCGAAGCCAGCGTTTCGAAGCCCAGGCCAAGGCGAATTTTTCCAGCTATTTACTTGGAATGCTGGGATAGCCCAAGCCCTTCAAAAACGGCCCCCAAGGTCGGCGGCCTGTTAAAAAGGGGGCTTTCGTTAGATTCAAAACGGCCCGTCACGGATTTGGACGGGAATAGGCTCAAAATGACCGCCAAGTCGTGGGGAATCATGTGTTAAAATTTGAAGTTTCGATTCCAACATTTAGTTTTGATTCAATACCATTCTCTATATGAAGTTTAATATAAACTGGGGCTGGCCTATGCTACAGCACTGCCAGTTAACTTCGTCCCCTTATTTGAGGCGCTTAGACACGTCGCACGAACAAACCGAAGCCAGCGTTTCGAAGCCCAGGCCAAGGCGAATTTTTCCAGCTATTTACTTGGAATGCTGGGATAGCCCAAGCCCTTCAAAAACGGCCCCCAAGGTCGGCGGCCTGTTAAAAAGGGGGCTTTCGTTAGATTCAAAACGGCCCGTCACGGATTTGGACGGGAATAGGCTCAAAATGACCGCCAAGTCGTGGGGAATCATGTGTTAAAATTTGAAGTTTCGATTCCAACATTTAGTTTTGATTCAATACCATTCTCTATATGAAGTTTAATATAAACTGGGGCTGGCCTATGCTACAGCACTGCCAGTTAACTTCGTCCCCTTATTTGAGGCGCTTAGACACGTCGCACGAACAAACCGAAGCCAGCGTTTCGAAGCCCAGGCCAAGGCGAATTTTTCCAGCTATTTACTTGGAATGCTGGGATAGCCCAAGCCCTTCAAAAACGGCCCCCAAGGTCGGCGGCCTGTTAAAAAGGGGGCTTTCGTTAGATTCAAAACGGCCCGTCACGGATTTGGACGGGAATAGGCTCAAAATGACCGCCAAGTCGTGGGGAATCATGTGTTAAAATTTGAAGTTTCGATTCCAACATTTAGTTTTGATTCAATACCATTCTCTATATGAAGTTTAATATAAACTGGGGCTGGCCTATGCTACAGCACTGCCAGTTAACTTCGTCCCCTTATTTGAGGCGCTTAGACACGTCGCACGAACAAACCGAAGCCAGCGTTTCGAAGCCCAGGCCAAGGCGAATTTTTCCAGCTATTTACTTGGAATGCTGGGATAGCCCAAGCCCTTCAAAAACGGCCCCCAAGGTCGGCGGCCTGTTAAAAAGGGGGCTTTCGTTAGATTCAAAACGGCCTCGTCACGGATTTGGACGGGAATAGGCTCAAAATGACCGCCAAGTCGTGGGGAATCATGTGTTAAAATTTGAAGTTTCGATTCCAACATTTAGTTTTGATTCAATACCATTCTCTATATGAAGTTTAATATAAACTGGGGCTGGCCTATGCTACAGCACTGCCAGTTAACTTCGTCCCCTTATTTGAGGCGCTTAGACACGTCGCACGAACAAACCGAAGCCAGCGTTTCGAAGCCCAGGCCAAGGCGAATTTTTCCAGCTATTTACTTGGAATGCTGGGATAGCCCAAGCCCTTCAAAAACGGCCCCCAAGGTCGGCGGCCTGTTTAAAAAGGGGGCTTTCGTTAGATTCAAAACGGCCCGTCACGGATTTGGACGGGAATAGGCTCAAAATGACCGCCAAGTCGTGGGGAATCATGTGTTAAAATTTGAAGTTTCGATTCCAACATTTAGTTTTGATTCAATACCATTCTCTATATGAAGTTTAATATAAACTGGGGCTGGCCTATGCTACAGCACTGCCAGTTAACTTCGTCCCCTTATTTGAGGCGCTTAGACACGTCGCACGAACAAACCGAAGCCAGCGTTTCGAAGCCCAGGCCAAGGCGAATTTTTCCAGCTATTTACTTGGAATGCTGGGATAGCCCAAGCCCTTCAAAAACGGCCCCCAAGGTCGGCGGCCTGTTAAAAAGGGGGCTTTCGTTAGATTCAAAACGGCCCGTCACGGATTTGGACGGGAATAGGCTCAAAATGACCGCCAAGTCGTGGGGAATCATGTGTTAAAATTTGAAGTTTCGATTCCAACATTTAGTTTTGATTCAATACCATTCTCTATATGAAGTTTAATATAAACTGGGGCTGGCCTATGCTACAGCACTGCCAGTTAACTTCGTCCCCTTATTTGAGGCGCTTAGACACGTCGCACGAACAAACCGAAGCCAGCGTTTCGAAGCCCAGGCCAAGGCGAATTTTTCCAGCTATTTACTTGGAATGCTGGGATAGCCCAAGCCCTTCAAAAACGGCCCCCAAGGTCGGCGGCCTGTTAAAAAGGGGGCTTTCGTTAGATTCAAAACGGCCCGTCACGGATTTGGACGGGAATAGGCTCAAAATGACCGCCAAGTCGTGGGGAATCATGTGTTAAAATTTGAAGTTTCGATTCCAACATTTAGTTTTGATTCAATACCATTCTCTATATGAAGTTTAATATAAACTGGGGCTGGCCTATGCTACAGCACTGCCAGTTAACTTCGTCCCCTTATTTGAGGCGCTTAGACACGTCGCACGAACAAACCGAAGCCAGCGTTTCGAAGCCCAGGCCAAGGCGAATTTTTCCAGCTATTTACTTGGAATGCTGGGATAGCCCAAGCCCTTCAAAAACGGCCCCCAAGGTCGGCGGCCTGTTAAAAAGGGGGCTTTCGTTAGATTCAAAACGGCCCGTCACGGATTTGGACGGGAATAGGCTCAAAATGACCGCCAAGTCGTGGGGAATCATGTGTTAAAATTTGAAGTTTCGATTCCAACATTTAGTTTTGATTCAATACCATTCTCTATATGAAGTTTAATATAAACTGGGGCTGGCCTATGCTACAGCACTGCCAGTTAACTTCGTCCCCTTATTTGAGGCGCTTAGACACGTCGCACGAACAAACCGAAGCCAGCGTTTCGAAGCCCAAAGGCGAATTTTTCCAGCTATTCACTTGGAATGCTGGGATAGCCCAAGCCCTTCAAAAACGGCCCCCAAGGTCGGCGGCCTGTTAAAAAGGGGGCTTTCGTTAGATTCAAAACGGCCCGTCACGGATTTGGACGGGAATAGGCTCAAAATGACCGCCAAGGTGTGGGGAATCATGTGTTAAAATTTGAAGTTTCAATTCCAACATTTAGTTTTGATTCAATACCATTCTCTATATGAAGTTTAATATAAACTGGGGCTGGCCTATGCTACAGCACTGCCAGTTAACTTCGTCCCCTTATTTGAGGCGCTTAGACACGTCGCACGAACAAACCGAAGCCAGCGTTTCGAAGCCCAGGCCAAGGCGAATTTTTCCAGCTATTCACTTGGAATGCTGGGATAGCCCAAGCCCTTCAAAAACGGCCCCCAAGGTCGGCGGCCTGTTAAAAAGGGGGCTTTCGTTAGATTCAAAACGGCCCGTCACGGATTTGGACGGGAATAGGCTCAAAATGACCGCCAAGGTGTGGGGAATCATGTGTTAAAATTTGAAGTTTCAATTCCAACATTTAGTTTTGATTCAATACCATTCTCTATATGAAGTTTAATATAAACTGGGGCTGGCCTATGCTACAGCACTGCCAGTTAACTTCGTCCCCTTATTTGAGGCGCTTAGACACGTCGCACGAACAAACCGAAGCCAGCGTTTCGAAGCCCAGGCCAAGGCGAA
This sequence comes from Lepidonotus clava, assembly GCA_936440205.1. Classification (NCBI taxonomy): domain Eukaryota; kingdom Metazoa; phylum Annelida; class Polychaeta; order Phyllodocida; family Polynoidae; genus Lepidonotus; species Lepidonotus clava. The sequence continues at coordinate 6,269,509 of OW387149.1, forward strand.
TTTTTCCAGCTATTCACTTGGAATGCTGGGATAGCCCAAGCCCTTCAAAAACGGCCCCCAAGGTCGGCGGCCTGTTAAAAAGGGGGCTTTCGTTAGATTCAAAACGGCCCGTCACGGATTTGGACGGGAATAGGCTCAAAATGACCGCCAAGGTGTGGGGAATCATGTGTTAAAATTTGAAGTTTCAATTCCAACATTTAGTTTTGATTCAATACCATTCTCTATATGAAGTTTAATATAAACTGGGGCTGGCCTATGCTACAGCACTGCCAGTTAACTTCGTCCCCTTATTTGAGGCGCTTAGACACGTCGCACGAACAAACCGAAGCCAGCGTTTCGAAGCCCAGGCCAAGGCGAATTTTTCCAGCTATTCACTTGGAATGCTGGGATAGCCCAAGCCCTTCAAAAACGGCCCCCAAGGTCGGCGGCCTGTTAAAAAGGGGGCTTTCGTTAGATTCAAAACGGCCCGTCACGGATTTGGACGGGAATAGGCTCAAAATGACCGCCAAGGTGTGGGGAATCATGTGTTAAAATTTGAAGTTTCAATTCCAACATTTAGTTTTGATTCAATACCATTCTCTATATGAAGTTTAATATAAACTGGGGCTGGCCTATGCTACAGCACTGCCAGTTAACTTCGTCCCCTTATTTGAGGCGCTTAGACACGTCGCACGAACAAACCGAAGCCAGCGTTTCGAAGCCCAGACCAAGGCGAATTTTTCCAGCTATTCACTTGGAATGCTGGGATAGCCCAAGCCCTTCAAAAACGGCCCCCAAGGTCGGCGGCCTGTTAAAAAGGGGGCTTTCGTTAGATTCAAAACGGCCCGTCACGGATTTGGACGGGAATAGGCTCAAAATGACCGCCAAGGTGTGGGGAATCATGTGTTAAAATTTGAAGTTTCAATTCCAACATTTAGTTTTGATTCAATACCATTCTCTATATGAAGTTTAATATAAACTGGGGCTGGCCTATGCTACAGCACTGCCAGTTAACTTCGTCCCCTTATTTGAGGCGCTTAGACACGTCGCACGAACAAACCGAAGCCAGCGTTTCGAAGCCCAGGCCAAGGCGAATTTTTCCAGCTATTCACTTGGAATGCTGGGATAGCCCAAGCCCTTCAAAAACGGCCCCCAAGGTCGGCGGCCTGTTAAAAAGGGGGCTTTCGTTAGATTCAAAACGGCCCGTCACGGATTTGGACGGGAATAGGCTCAAAATGACCGCCAAGGTGTGGGGAATCATGTGTTAAAATTTGAAGTTTCAATTCCAACATTTAGTTTTGATTCAATACCATTCTCTATATGAAGTTTAATATAAACTGGGGCTGGCCTATGCTACAGCTCTGCCAGTTAACTTCGTCCCCTTATTTGAGGCGCTTAGACACGTCGCACGAACAAACCGAAGCCAGCGTTTCGAAGCCCAGGCCAAGGCGAATTTTTCCAGCTATTCACTTGGAATGCTGGGATAGCCCAAGCCCTTCAAAAACGGCCCCCAAGGTCGGCGGCCTGTTAAAAAGGGGGCTTTCGTTAGATTCAAAACGGCCCGTCACGGATTTGGACGGGAATAGGCTCAAAATGACCGCCAAGGTGTGGGGAATCATGTGTTAAAATTTGAAGTTTCAATTCCAACATTTAGTTTTGATTCAATACCATTCTCTATATGAAGTTTAATATAAACTGGGGCTGGCCTATGCTACAGCACTGCCAGTTAACTTCGTCCCCTTATTTGAGGCGCTTAGACACGTCGCACGAACAAACCGAAGCCAGCGTTTCGAAGCCCAGGCCAAGGCGAATTTTTCCAGCTATTCACTTGGAATGCTGGGATAGCCCAAGCCCTTCAAAAACGGCCCCCAAGGTCGGCGGCCTGTTAAAAAGGGGGCTTTCGTTAGATTCAAAACGGCCCGTCACGGATTTGGACGGGAATAGGCTCAAAATGACCGCCAAGGTGTGGGGAATCATGTGTTAAAATTTGAAGTTTCAATTCCAACATTTAGTTTTGATTCAATACCATTCTCTATATGAAGTTTAATATAAACTGGGGCTGGCCTATGCTACAGCACTGCCAGTTAACTTCGTCCCCTTATTTGAGGCGCTTAGACACGTCGCACGAACAAACCGAAGCCAGCGTTTCGAAGCCCAGGCCAAGGCGAATTTTTCCAGCTATTCACTTGGAATGCTGGGATAGCCCAAGCCCTTCAAAAACGGCCCCCAAGGTCGGCGGCCTGTTAAAAAGGGGGCTTTCGTTAGATTCAAAACGGCCCGTCACGGATTTGGACGGGAATAGGCTCAAAATGACCGCCAAGGTGTGGGGAATCATGTGTTAAAATTTGAAGTTTCAATTCCAACATTTAGTTTTGATTCAATACCATTCTCTATATGAAGTTTAATATAAACTGGGGCTGGCCTATGCTACAGCACTGCCAGTTAACTTCGTCCCCTTATTTGAGGCGCTTAGACACGTCGCACGAACAAACCGAAGCCAGCGTTTCGAAGCCCAGGCCAAGGCGAATTTTTCCAGCTATTCACTTGGAATGCTGGGATAGCCCAAGCCCTTCAAAAACGGCCCCCAAGGTCGGCGGCCTGTTAAAAAGGGGGCTTTCGTTAGATTCAAAACGGCCCGTCACGGATTTGGACGGGAATAGGCTCAAAATGACCGCCAAGGTGTGGGGAATCATGTGTTAAAATTTGAAGTTTCAATTCCAACATTTAGTTTTGATTCAATACCATTCTCTATATGAAGTTTAATATAAACTGGGGCTGGCCTATGCTACAGCACTGCCAGTTAACTTCGTCCCCTTATTTGAGGCGCTTAGACACGTCGCACGAACAAACCGAAGCCAGCGTTTCGAAGCCCAGGCCAAGGCGAATTTTTCCAGCTATTCACTTGGAATGCTGGGATAGCCCAAGCCCTTCAAAAACGGCCCCCAAGGTCGGCGGCCTGTTAAAAAGGGGGCTTTCGTTAGATTCAAAACGGCCCGTCACGGATTTGGACGGGAATAGGCTCAAAATGACCGCCAAGGTGTGGGGAATCATGTGTTAAAATTTGAAGTTTCAATTCCAACATTTAGTTTTGATTCAATACCATTCTCTATAATTATGAAGTTTAATATAAACTGGGGCTGGCCTATGCTACAGCACTGCCAGTTAACTTCGTCCCCTTATTTGAGGCGCTTAGACACGTCGCACGAACAAACCGAAGCCAGCGTTTCGAAGCCCAGGCCAAGGCGAATTTTTCCAGCTATTCACTTGGAATGCTGGGATAGCCCAAGCCCTTCAAAAACGGCCCCCAAGGTCGGCGGCCTGTTAAAAAGGGGGCTTTCGTTAGATTCAAAACGGCCCGTCACGGATTTGGACGGGAATAGGCTCAAAATGACCGCCAAGGTGTGGGGAATCATGTGTTAAAATTTGAAGTTTCAATTCCAACATTTAGTTTTGATTCAATACCATTCTCTATATGAAGTTTAATATAAACTGGGGCTGGCCTATGCTACAGCACTGCCAGTTAACTTCGTCCCCTTATTTGAGGCGCTTAGACACGTCGCACGAACAAACCGAAGCCAGCGTTTCGAAGCCCAGGCCAAGGCGAATTTTTCCAGCTATTCACTTGGAATGCTGGGATAGCCCAAGCCCTTCAAAAACGGCCCCCAAGGTCGGCGGCCTGTTAAAAAGGGGGCTTTCGTTAGATTCAAAACGGCCCGTCACGGATTTGGACGGGAATAGGCTCAAAATGACCGCCAAGGTGTGGGGAATCATGTGTTAAAATTTGAAGTTTCAATTCCAACATTTAGTTTTGATTCAATACCATTCTCTATATGAAGTTTAATATAAACTGGGGCTGGCCTATGCTACAGCACTGCCAGTTAACTTCGTCCCCTTATTTGAGGCGCTTAGACACGTCGCACGAACAAACCGAAGCCAGCGTTTCGAAGCCCAGGCCAAGGCGAATTTTTCCAGCTATTCACTTGGAATGCTGGGATAGCCCAAGCCCTTCAAAAACGGCCCCCAAGGTCGGCGGCCTGTTAAAAAGGGGGCTTTCGTTAGATTCAAAACGGCCCGTCACGGATTTGGACGGGAATAGGCTCAAAATGACCGCCAAGGTGTGGGGAATCATGTGTTAAAATTTGAAGTTTCAATTCCAACATTTAGTTTTGATTCAATACCATTCTCTATATGAAGTTTAATATAAACTGGGGCTGGCCTATGCTACAGCACTGCCAGTTAACTTCGTCCCCTTATTTGAGGCGCTTAGACACGTCGCACGAACAAACCGAAGCCAGCGTTTCGAAGCCCAGGCCAAGGCGAATTTTTCCAGCTATTCACTTGGAATGCTGGGATAGCCCAAGCCCTTCAAAAACGGCCCCCAAGGTCGGCGGCCTGTTAAAAAGGGGGCTTTCGTTAGATTCAAAACGGCCCGTCACGGATTTGGACGGGAATAGGCTCAAAATGACCGCCAAGGTGTGGGGAATCATGTGTTAAAATTTGAAGTTTCAATTCCAACATTTAGTTTTGATTCAATACCATTCTCTATATGAAGTTTAATATAAACTGGGGCTGGCCTATGCTACAGCACTGCCAGCTAACTTCGTCCCCTTATTTGAGGCGCTTAGACACGTCGCACGAACAAACCGAAGCCAGCGTTTCGAAGCCCAGGCCAAGGCGAATTTTTCCAGCTATTCACTTGGAATGCTGGGATAGCCCAAGCCCTTCAAAAACGGCCCCCAAGGTCGGCGGCCTGTTAAAAAGGGGGCTTTCGTTAGATTCAAAACGGCCCGTCACGGATTTGGACGGGAATAGGCTCAAAATGACCGCCAAGGTGTGGGGAATCATGTGTTAAAATTTGAAGTTTCAATTCCAACATTTAGTTTTGATTCAATACCATTCTCTATATGAAGTTTAATATAAACTGGGGCTGGCCTATGCTACAGCACTGCCAGTTAACTTCGTCCCCTTATTTGAGGCGCTTAGACACGTCGCACGAACAAACCGAAGCCAGCGTTTCGAAGCCCAGGCCAAGGCGAATTTTTCCAGCTATTCACTTGGAATGCTGGGATAGCCCAAGCCCTTCAAAAACGGCCCCCAAGGTCGGCGGCCTGTTAAAAAGGGGGCTTTCGTTAGATTCAAAACGGCCCGTCACGGATTTGGACGGGAATAGGCTCAAAATGACCGCCAAGGTGTGGGGAATCATGTGTTAAAATTTGAAGTTTCAATTCCAACATTTAGTTTTGATTCAATACCATTCTCTATATGAAGTTTAATATAAACTGGGGCTGGCCTATGCTACAGCACTGCCAGTTAACTTCGTCCCCTTATTTGAGGCGCTTAGACACGTCGCACGAACAAACCGAAGCCAGCGTTTCGAAGCCCAGGCCAAGGCGAATTTTTCCAGCTATTCACTTGGAATGCTGGGATAGCCCAAGCCCTTCAAAAACGGCCCCCAAGGTCGGCGGCCTGTTAAAAAGGGGGCTTTCGTTAGATTCAAAACGGCCCGTCACGGATTTGGACGGGAATAGGCTCAAAATGACCGCCAAGGTGTGGGGAATCATGTGTTAAAATTTGAAGTTTCAATTCCAACATTTAGTTTTGATTCAATACCATTCTCTATATGAAGTTTAATATAAACTGGGGCTGGCCTATGCTACAGCACTGCCAGTTAACTTCGTCCCCTTATTTGAGGCGCTTAGACACGTCGCACGAACAAACCGAAGCCAGCGTTTCGAAGCCCAGGCCAAGGCGAATTTTTCCAGCTATTCACTTGGAATGCTGGGATAGCCCAAGCCCTTCAAAAACGGCCCCCAAGGTCGGCGGCCTGTTAAAAAGGGGGCTTTCGTTAGATTCAAAACGGCCCGTCACGGATTTGGACGGGAATAGGCTCAAAATGACCGCCAAGGTGTGGGGAATCATGTGTTAAAATTTGAAGTTTCAATTCCAACATTTAGTTTTGATTCAATACCATTCTCTATATGAAGTTTAATATAAACTGGGGCTGGCCTATGCTACAGCACTGCCAGCTAACTTCGTCCCCTTATTTGAGGCGCTTAGACACGTCGCACGAACAAACCGAAGCCAGCGTTTCGAAGCCCAGGCCAAGGCGAATTTTTCCAGCTATTCACTTGGAATGCTGGGATAGCCCAAGCCCTTCAAAAACGGCCCCCAAGGTCGGCGGCCTGTTAAAAAGGGGGCTTTCGTTAGATTCAAAACGGCCCGTCACGGATTTGGACGGGAATAGGCTCAAAATGACCGCCAAGGTGTGGGGAATCATGTGTTAAAATTTGAAGTTTCAATTCCAACATTTAGTTTTGATTCAATACCATTCTCTATATGAAGTTTAATATAAACTGGGGCTGGCCTATGCTACAGCACTGCCAGTTAACTTCGTCCCCTTATTTGAGGCGCTTAGACACGTCGCACGAACAAACCGAAGCCAGCGTTTCGAAGCCCAGGCCAAGGCGAATTTTTCCAGCTATTCACTTGGAATGCTGGGATAGCCCAAGCCCTTCAAAAACGGCCCCCAAGGTCGGCGGCCTGTTAAAAAGGGGGCTTTCGTTAGATTCAAAACGGCCCGTCACGGATTTGGACGGGAATAGGCTCAAAATGACCGCCAAGGTGTGGGGAATCATGTGTTAAAATTTGAAGTTTCAATTCCAACATTTAGTTTTGATTCAATACCATTCTCTATATGAAGTTTAATATAAACTGGGGCTGGCCTATGCTACAGCACTGCCAGTTAACTTCGTCCCCTTATTTGAGGCGCTTAGACACGTCGCACGAACAAACCGAAGCCAGCGTTTCGAAGCCCAGGCCAAGGCGAATTTTTCCAGCTATTCACTTGGAATGCTGGGATAGCCCAAGCCCTTCAAAAACGGCCCCCAAGGTCGGCGGCCTGTTAAAAAGGGGGCTTTCGTTAGATTCAAAACGGCCCGTCACGGATTTGGACGGGAATAGGCTCAAAATGACCGCCAAGGTGTGGGGAATCATGTGTTAAAATTTGAAGTTTCAATTCCAACATTTAGTTTTGATTCAATACCATTCTCTATATGAAGTTTAATATAAACTGGGGCTGGCCTATGCTACAGCACTGCCAGTTAACTTCGTCCCCTTATTTGAGGCGCTTAGACACGTCGCACGAACAAACCGAAGCCAGCGTTTCGAAGCCCAGGCCAAGGCGAATTTTTCCAGCTATTCACTTGGAATGCTGGGATAGCCCAAGCCCTTCAAAAACGGCCCCCAAGGTCGGCGGCCTGTTAAAAAGGGGGCTTTCGTTAGATTCAAAACGGCCCGTCACGGATTTGGACGGGAATAGGCTCAAAATGACCGCCAAGGTGTGGGGAATCATGTGTTAAAATTTGAAGTTTCAATTCCAACATTTAGTTTTGATTCAATACCATTCTCTATATGAAGTTTAATATAAACTGGGGCTGGCCTATGCTACAGCACTGCCAGTTAACTTCGTCCCCTTATTTGAGGCGCTTAGACACGTCGCACGAACAAACCGAAGCCAGCGTTTCGAAGCCCAGGCCAAGGCGAATTTTTCCAGCTATTCACTTGGAATGCTGGGATAGCCCAAGCCCTTCAAAAACGGCCCCCAAGGTCGGCGGCCTGTTAAAAAGGGGGCTTTCGTTAGATTCAAAACGGCCCGTCACGGATTTGGACGGGAATAGGCTCAAAATGACCGCCAAGGTGTGGGGAATCATGTGTTAAAATTTGAAGTTTCAATTCCAACATTTAGTTTTGATTCAATACCATTCTCTATATGAAGTTTAATATAAACTGGGGCTGGCCTATGCTACAGCACTGCCAGTTAACTTCGTCCCCTTATTTGAGGCGCTTAGACACGTCGCACGAACAAACCGAAGCCAGCGTTTCGAAGCCCAGGCCAAGGCGAATTTTTCCAGCTATTCACTTGGAATGCTGGGATAGCCCAAGCCCTTCAAAAACGGCCCCCAAGGTCGGCGGTGTTAGGACGCTATCCTACAAACAGATGCTATCCAACAAATGTTTGTGGTTTAGTGACCTTTTGCAGGATAGCATCACCACAGGATGCTAAGCTACAAACAGATGCTAAACCACAAATATTTGTTGGATAGCATCTTTCCAAAAATAGACACTAAGTCATAAATATTTGTAGCTTAGCATCCCTTTGTGACTTAGCATCACCACAAGATGCTAAGCTACAAACCTATCTGCTAAGTCACAAATATTTGTGGGATAGCATCTCTGCACAAGGCTATATTAAAGTACTATAGAGCAAATTTACCTTTTCTGTAGGATTGAAAAGGGGGTGTCAGGTCTCTTATGCATTATGCCTCAGAACGTTAAGTTCCTTATCTTTATTTAAATAAAATGTCCAATAAAGATAAGGAACTTACCGTTTTGTCTAAACATTTTTAGCTTTCTATTCAGGGAAATGTGAGATGAGAAATCATGGAAAATAATGCATTTTTCAGTGAGTCAGGATGATTCAGGGGACAATTTCTAGTTATCGCTATATGAGAGGTGATAGACATAAACCTTTTTCTCAAAATTTGGTCTTTTAATCTTCAAAGAATATTGACAGAATTTGTGAAAAAAGGGCTGTGTGCAACACTAACAACTAGGTATACAAAAATAGGTTTTATGTCCTGCAAATGGGAGAATTAATTAAGATGAGTGAGTTATCATTCTAAACAAACCAGTGGTTGTTTATCTTTATCTATTATCCTTCACTGCTATGAAGTGACAAGGGGCTGAACAACTCAAGTCATATTTTTGCTTCTTGAATTTATTTTGTTAATAGTTTATCAATAATCGAATTTCTTTTGATATAGAATAGAAATTGCAAAATGAAAGTGTGATTTAATTTTCCTAAATAAATTATATAATCGAAAATTCAAAAAGGTTAGTCCTATGTCCTCTAGGAGTTTGCAGTACACCTCTCTTCCAAACCCTAATGAAATAATCTTCAAAATTAGTTTGCTATTTTTCAGCATAAATCTATAGGATAGCATCCATTGGTAGGATAGCATCTTGTTGGATAGCATCTGATTGTAGCTTAGCAGCATATGGGTGCTGCTAACTGACAAGTGCTTTGTGGTTTAGTGAATGTTTGCATGATAGCGTCCTGACATGGATGTTAAGTGACAATTTGGTTGTATTTGTGGGATAGCATCTGTTTGTAGGATAGTGTCCTAACAGGTGGCCTGTTAAAAAGGGGGGCTTTCGTTAGATTCAAAACGGCCCGTCACGGATTTGGACGGGAATAGGCTCAAAATGACCGCCAAGGTGTGGGGAATCATGTGTTAAAATTTGAAGTTTCAATTCCAACATTTAGTTTTGATTCAATACCATTCTCTATATGAAGTTTAATATAAACTGGGGCTGGCCTATGCTACAGCACTGCCAGTTAACTTTGTCCCCTTATTTGAGGCGCTTAGACACGTCGCACGAACAAACCGAAGCCAGCGTTTCGAAGCCCGGGCCAAGGCGAATTTTTCCAGCTATTTACTTGGAATGCTGGGATAGCCCAAGCCCTTCAAAAACGGCCCCCAAGGTCGGCGGCCTGTTAAAAAGGGGGCTTTCGTTAGATTCAAAACGGCCCGTCACGGATTTGGACGGGAATAGGCTCAAAATGACCGCCAAGGTGTGGGGAATCATGTGTTAAAATTTGAAGTTTCAATTCCAACATTTAGTTTTGATTCAATACCATTCTCTATATGAAGTTTAATATAAACTGGGGCTGGCCTATGCTACAGCACTGCCAGTTAACTTCGTCCCCTTATTTGAGGCGCTTAGACACGTCGCACGAACAAACCGAAGCCAGCGTTTCGAAGCCCAGGCCAAGGCGAATTTTTCCAGCTATTTACTTGGAATGCTGGGATAGCCCAAGCCCTTCAAAAACGGCCCCCAAGGTCGGCGGCCTGTTAAAAAGGGGGCTTTCGTTAGATTCAAAACGGCCCGTCACGGATTTGGACGGGAATAGGCTCAAAATGACCGCCAAGGTGTGGGGAATCATGTGTTAAAATTTGAAGTTTCAATTCCAACATTTAGTTTTGATTCAATACCATTCTCTATATGAAGTTTAATATAAACTGGGGCTGGCCTATGCTACAGCACTGCCAGTTAACTTCGTCCCCTTATTTGAGGCGCTTAGACACGTCGCACGAACAAACCGAAGCCAGCGTTTCGAAGCCCAGGCCAAGGCGAATTTTTCCAGCTATTCACTTGGAATGCTGGGATAGCCCAAGCCCTTCAAAAACGGCCCCCAAGGTCGGCGGCCTGTTAAAAAGGGGGCTTTCGTTAGATTCAAAACGGCCCGTCACGGATTTGGACGGGAATAGGCTCAAAATGACCGCCAAGGTGTGGGGAATCATGTGTTAAAATTTGAAGTTTCAATTCCAACATTTAGTTTTGATTCAATACCATTCTCTATATGAAGTTTAATATAAACTGGGGCTGGCCTATGCTACAGCACTGCCAGTTAACTTCGTCCCCTTATTTGAGGCGCTTAGACACGTCGCACGAACAAACCGAAGCCAGCGTTTCGAAGCCCAGGCCAAGGCGAATTTTTCCAGCTATTCACTTGGAATGCTGGGATAGCCCAAGCCCTTCAAAAACGGCCCCCAAGGTCGGCGGCCTGTTAAAAAGGGGGCTTTCGTTAGATTCAAAACGGCCCGTCACGGATTTGGACGGGAATAGGCTCAAAATGACCGCCAAGGTGTGGGGAATCATGTGTTAAAATTTGAAGTTTCAATTCCAACATTTAGTTTTGATTCAATACCATTCTCTATATGAAGTTTAATATAAACTGGGGCTGGCCTATGCTACAGCACTGCCAGTTAACTTCGTCCCCTTATTTGAGGCGCTTAGACACGTCGCACGAACAAACCGAAGCCAGCGTTTCGAAGCCCAGGCCAAGGCGAATTTTTCCAGCTATTCACTTGGAATGCTGGGATAGCCCAAGCCCTTCAAAAACGGCCCCCAAGGTCGGCGGCCTGTTAAAAAGGGGGCTTTCGTTAGATTCAAAACGGCCCGTCACGGATTTGGACGGGAATAGGCTCAAAATGACCGCCAAGGTGTGGGGAATCATGTGTTAAAATTTGAAGTTTCAATTCCAACATTTAGTTTTGATTCAATACCATTCTCTATATGAAGTTTAATATAAACTGGGGCTGGCCTATGCTACAGCACTGCCAGTTAACTTCGTCCCCTTATTTGAGGCGCTTAGACACGTCGCACGAACAAACCGAAGCCAGCGTTTCGAAGCCCAGGCCAAGGCGAATTTTTCCAGCTATTCACTTGGAATGCTGGGATAGCCCAAGCCCTTCAAAAACGGCCCCCAAGGTCGGCGGCCTGTTAAAAAGGGGGCTTTCGTTAGATTCAAAACGGCCCGTCACGGATTTGGACGGGAATAGGCTCAAAATGACCGCCAAGGTGTGGGGAATCATGTGTTAAAATTTGAAGTTTCAATTCCAACATTTAGTTTTGATTCAATACCATTCTCTATATGAAGTTTAATATAAACTGGGGCTGGCCTATGCTACAGCACTGCCAGTTAACTTCGTCCCCTTATTTGAGGCGCTTAGACACGTCGCACGAACAAACCGAAGCCAGCGTTTCGAAGCCCAGGCCAAGGCGAATTTTTCCAGCTATTCACTTGGAATGCTGGGATAGCCCAAGCCCTTCAAAAACGGCCCCCAAGGTCGGCGGCCTGTTAAAAAGGGGGCTTTCGTTAGATTCAAAACGGCCCGTCACGGATTTGGACGGGAATAGGCTCAAAATGACCGCCAAGGTGTGGGGAATCATGTGTTAAAATTTGAAGTTTCAATTCCAACATTTAGTTTTGATTCAATACCATTCTCTATATGAAGTTTAATATAAACTGGGGCTGGCCTATGCTACAGCACTGCCAGCTAACTTCGTCCCCTTATTTGAGGCGCTTAGACACGTCGCACGAACAAACCGAAGCCAGCGTTTCGAAGCCCAGGCCAAGGCGAATTTTTCCAGCTATTCACTTGGAATGCTGGGATAGCCCAAGCCCTTCAAAAACGGCCCCCAAGGTCGGCGGCCTGTTAAAAAGGGGGCTTTCGTTAGATTCAAAACGGCCCGTCACGGATTTGGACGGGAATAGGCTCAAAATGACCGCCAAGGTGTGGGGAATCATGTGTTAAAATTTGAAGTTTCAATTCCAACATTTAGTTTTGATTCAATACCATTCTCTATATGAAGTTTAATATAAACTGGGGCTGGCCTATGCTACAGCACTGCCAGTTAACTTCGTCCCCTTATTTGAGGCGCTTAGACACGTCGCACGAACAAACCGAAGCCAGCGTTTCGAAGCCCAGGCCAAGGCGAATTTTTCCAGCTATTCACTTGGAATGCTGGGATAGCCCAAGCCCTTCAAAAACGGCCCCCAAGGTCGGCGGCCTGTTAAAAAGGGGGCTTTCGTTAGATTCAAAACGGCCCGTCACGGATTTGGACGGGAATAGGCTCAAAATGACCGCCAAGGTGTGGGGAATCATGTGTTAAAATTTGAAGTTTCAATTCCAACATTTAGTTTTGATTCAATACCATTCTCTATATGAAGTTTAATATAAACTGGGGCTGGCCTATGCTACAGCACTGCCAGTTAACTTCGTCCCCTTATTTGAGGCGCTTAGACACGTCGCACGAACAAACCGAAGCCAGCGTTTCGAAGCCCAGGCCAAGGCGAATTTTTCCAGCTATTCACTTGGAATGCTGGGATAGCCCAAGCCCTTCAAAAACGGCCCCCAAGGTCGGCGGCCTGTTAAAAAGGGGGCTTTCGTTAGATTCAAAACGGCCCGTCACGGATTTGGACGGGAATAGGCTCAAAATGACCGCCAAGGTGTGGGGAATCATGTGTTAAAATTTGAAGTTTCAATTCCAACATTTAGTTTTGATTCAATACCATTCTCTATATGAAGTTTAATATAAACTGGGGCTGGCCTATGCTACAGCACTGCCAGTTAACTTCGTCCCCTTATTTGAGGCGCTTAGACACGTCGCACGAACAAACCGAAGCCAGCGTTTCGAAGCCCAGGCCAAGGCGAATTTTTCCAGCTATTCACTTGGAATGCTGGGATAGCCCAAGCCCTTCAAAAACGGCCCCCAAGGTCGGCGGCCTGTTAAAAAGGGGGCTTTCGTTAGATTCAAAACGGCCCGTCACGGATTTGGACGGGAATAGGCTCAAAATGACCGCCAAGGTGTGGGGAATCATGTGTTAAAATTTGAAGTTTCAATTCCAACATTTAGTTTTGATTCAATACCATTCTCTATATGAAGTTTAATATAAACTGGGGCTGGCCTATGCTACAGCACTGCCAGTTAACTTCGTCCCCTTATTTGAGGCGCTTAGACACGTCGCACGAACAAACCGAAGCCAGCGTTTCGAAGCCCAGGCCAAGGCGAATTTTTCCAGCTATTCACTTGGAATGCTGGGATAGCCCAAGCCCTTCAAAAACGGCCCCCAAGGTCGGCGGCCTGTTAAAAAGGGGGCTTTCGTTAGATTCAAAACGGCCCGTCACGGATTTGGACGGGAATAGGCTCAAAATGACCGCCAAGGTGTGGGGAATCATGTGTTAAAATTTGAAGTTTCAATTCCAACATTTAGTTTTGATTCAATACCATTCTCTATATGAAGTTTAATATAAACTGGGGCTGGCCTATGCTACAGCACTGCCAGTTAACTTCGTCCCCTTATTTGAGGCGCTTAGACACGTCGCACGAACAAACCGAAGCCAGCGTTTCGAAGCCCAGGCCAAGGCGAATTTTTCCAGCTATTCACTTGGAATGCTGGGATAGCCCAAGCCCTTCAAAAACGGCCCCCAAGGTCCGGCGGTGTTAGGCGCTATCCTACAAACAGATACTATCCAACAAATGTTTGTGGTTTAGTGACCTTTTGCAGGATAGCATCACCACAGGATGCTAAGCTACAAACAGATGCTAAACCACAAATATTTGTTGGATAGCATCTTTCCAAAAATAGACACTAAGTCATAAATATTTGTAGCTTAGCATCCCTTTGTGACTTAGCATCACCACAAGATGCTAAGCTACAAACCTATCTGCTAAGTCACAAATATTTGTGGGATAGCATCTCTGCACAAGGCTATATTAAAGTACTATAGAGCAAATTTACCTTTTCTGTAGGATTGAAAAGGGGGTGTCAGGTCTCTTATGCATTATGCCTCAGAACGTTAAGTTCCTTATCTTTATTTAAATAAAATGTCCAATAAAGATAAGGAACTTACCGTTTTGTCTAAACATTTTTAGCTTTCTATTCAGGGAAATGTGAGATGAGAAATCATGGAAAATAATGCATTTTTCAGTGAGTCAGGATGATTCAGGGGACAATTTCTAGTTATCGCTATATGAGAGGTGATAGACATAAACCTTTTTCTCAAAATTTGGTCTTTTAATCTTCAAAGAATATTGACAGAATTTGTGAAAAAAGGGCTGTGTGCAACACTAACAACTAGGTATACAAAAATAGGTTTTATGTCCTGCAAATGGGAGAATTAATTAAGATGAGTGAGTTATCATTCTAAACAAACCAGTGGTTGTTTATCTTTATCTATTATCCTTCACTGCTATGAAGTGACAAGGGGCTGAACAACTCAAGTCATATTTTTGCTTCTTGAATTTATTTTGTTAATAGTTTATCAATAATCGAATTTCTTTTGATATAGAATAGAAATTGCAAAATGAAAGTGTGATTTAATTTTCCTAAATAAATTATATAATCGAAAATTCAAAAAGGTTAGTCCTATGTCCTCTAGGAGTTTGCAGTACACCTCTCTTCCAAACCCTAATGAAATAATCTTCAAAATTAGTTTGCTATTTTTCAGCATAAATCTATAGGATAGCATCCATTGGTAGGATAGCATCTTGTTGGATAGCATCTGATTGTAGCTTAGCAGCATATGGGTGCTGCTAACTGACAAGTGCTTTGTGGTTTAGTGAATGTTTGCATGATAGCGTCCTGACATGGATGTTAAGTGACAATTTGTATGTATTTGTGGGATAGCATCTGTTTGTAGGATAGTGTCCTAACAGGTGGCCTGTTAAAAAGGGGGCTTTCGTTAGATTCAAAACGGCCCGTCACGGATTTGGACGGGAATAGGCTCAAAATGACCGCCAAGGTGTGGGGAATCATGTGTTAAAATTTGAAGTTTCAATTCCAACATTTAGTTTTGATTCAATACCATTCTCTATATGAAGTTTAATATAAACTGGGGCTGGCCTATGCTACAGCACTGCCAGTTAACTTTGTCCCCTTATTTGAGGCGCTTAGACACGTCGCACGAACAAACCGAAGCCAGCGTTTCGAAGCCCGGGCCAAGGCGAATTTTTCCAGCTATTTACTTGGAATGCTGGGATAGCCCAAGCCCTTCAAAAACGGCCCCCAAGGTCGGCGGCCTGTTAAAAAGGGGGCTTTCGTTAGATTCAAAACGGCCCGTCACGGATTTGGACGGGAATAGGCTCAAAATGACCGCCAAGGTGTGGGGAATCATGTGTTAAAATTTGAAGTTTCAATTCCAACATTTAGTTTTGATTCAATACCATTCTCTATATGAAGTTTAATATAAACTGGGGCTGGCCTATGCTACAGCACTGCCAGTTAACTTCGTCCCCTTATTTGAGGCGCTTAGACACGTCGCACGAACAAACCGAAGCCAGCGTTTCGAAGCCCAGGCCAAGGCGAATTTTTCCAGCTATTTACTTGGAATGCTGGGATAGCCCAAGCCCTTCAAAAACGGCCCCCAAGGTCGGCGGCCTGTTAAAAAGGGGGCTTTCGTTAGATTCAAAACGGCCCGTCACGGATTTGGACGGGAATAGGCTCAAAATGACCGCCAAGGTGTGGGGAATCATGTGTTAAAATTTGAAGTTTCAATTCCAACATTTAGTTTTGATTCAATACCATTCTCTATATGAAGTTTAATATAAACTGGGGCTGGCCTATGCTACAGCACTGCCAGTTAACTTCGTCCCCTTATTTGAGGCGCTTAGACACGTCGCACGAACAAACCGAAGCCAGCGTTTCGAAGCCCAGGCCAAGGCGAATTTTTCCAGCTATTTACTTGGAATGCTGGGATAGCCCAAGCCCTTCAAAAACGGCCCCCAAGGTCGGCGGCCTGTTAAAAAGGGGGCTTTCGTTAGATTCAAAACGGCCCGTCACGGATTTGGACGGGAATAGGCTCAAAATGACCGCCAAGGTGTGGGGAATCATGTGCTAAAATTTGAAGTTTCAATTCCAACATTTAGTTTTGATTCAATACCATTCTCTATATGAAGTTTAATATAAACTGGGGCTGGCCTATGCTACAGCACTGCCAGTTAACTTTGTCCCCTTATTTGAGGCGCTTAGACACGTCGCACGAACAAACCGAAGCCAGCGTTTCGAAGCCCAGGCCAAGGCGAATTTTTCCAGCTATTTACTTGGAATGCTGGGATAGCCCAAGCCCTTCAAAAACGGCCCCCAAGGTCGGCGGCCTGTTAAAAAGGGGGCTTTCGTTAGATTCAAAACGGCCCGTCACGGATTTGGACGGGAATAGGCTCAAAATGACCGCCAAGGTGTGGGGAATCATGTGTTAAAATTTGAAGTTTCAATTCCAACATTTAGTTTTGATTCAATACCATTCTCTATATGAAGTTTAATATAAACTGGGGCTGGCCTATGCTACAGCACTGCCAGTTAACTTCGTCCCCTTATTTGAGGCGCTTAGACACGTCGCACGAACAAACCGAAGCCAGCGTTTCGAAGCCCAGGCCAAGGCGAATTTTTCCAGCTATTTACTTGGAATGCTGGGATAGCCCAAGCCCTTCAAAAACGGCCCCCAAGGTCGGCGGCCTGTTAAAAAGGGGGCTTTCGTTAGATTCAAAACGGCCCGTCACGGATTTGGACGGGAATAGGCTCAAAATGACCGCCAAGGTGTGGGGAATCATGTGTTAAAATTTGAAGTTTCAATTCCAACATTTAGTTTTGATTCAATACCATTCTCTATATGAAGTTTAATATAAACTGGGGCTGGCCTATGCTACAGCACTGCCAGTTAACTTCGTCCCCTTATTTGAGGCGCTTAGACACGTCGCACGAACAAACCGAAGCCAGCGTTTCGAAGCCCAGGCCAAGGCGAATTTTTCCAGCTATTTACTTGGAATGCTGGGATAGCCCAAGCCCTTCAAAAACGGCCCCCAAGGTCGGCGGCCTGTTAAAAAGGGGGCTTTCGTTAGATTCAAAACGGCCCGTCACGGATTTGGACGGGAATAGGCTCAAAATGACCGCCAAGGTGTGGGGAATCATGTGTTAAAATTTGAAGTTTCAATTCCAACATTTAGTTTTGATTCAATACCATTCTCTATATGAAGTTTAATATAAACTGGGGCTGGCCTATGCTACAGCACTGCCAGTTAACTTCGTCCCCTTATTTGAGGCGCTTAGACACGTCGCACGAACAAACCGAAGCCAGCGTTTCGAAGCCCAGGCCAAGGCGAATTTTTCCAGCTATTTACTTGGAATGCTGGGATAGCCCAAGCCCTTCAAAAACGGCCCCCAAGGTCGGCGGCCTGTTAAAAAGGGGGCTTTCGTTAGATTCAAAACGGCCCGTCACGGATTTGGACGGGAATAGGCTCAAAATGACCGCCAAGGTGTGGGGAATCATGTGTTAAAATTTGAAGTTTCAATTCCAACATTTAGTTTTGATTCAATACCATTCTCTATATGAAGTTTAATATAAACTGGGGCTGGCCTATGCTACAGCACTGCCAGTTAACTTTGTCCCCTTATTTGAGGCGCTTAGACACGTCGCACGAACAAACCGAAGCCAGCGTTTCGAAGCCCAGGCCAAGGCGAATTTTTCCAGCTATTTACTTGGAATGCTGGGATAGCCCAAGCCCTTCAAAAACGGCCCCCAAGGTCGGCGGCCTGTTAAAAAGGGGGCTTTCGTTAGATTCAAAACGGCCCGTCACGGATTTGGACGGGAATAGGCTCAAAATGACCGCCAAGGTGTGGGGAATCATGTGTTAAAATTTGAAGTTTCAATTCCAACATTTAGTTTTGATTCAATACCATTCTCTATATGAAGTTTAATATAAACTGGGGCTGGCCTATGCTACAGCACTGCCAGTTAACTTCGTCCCCTTATTTGAGGCGCTTAGACACGTCGCACGAACAAACCGAAGCCAGCGTTTCGAAGCCCAGGCCAAGGCGAATTTTTCCAGCTATTTACTTGGAATGCTGGGATAGCCCAAGCCCTTCAAAAACGGCCCCCAAGGTCGGCGGCCTGTTAAAAAGGGGGCTTTCGTTAGATTCAAAACGGCCCGTCACGGATTTGGACGGGAATAGGCTCAAAATGACCGCCAAGGTGTGGGGAATCATGTGTTAAAATTTGAAGTTTCAATTCCAACATTTAGTTTTGATTCAATACCATTCTCTATATGAAGTTTAATATAAACTGGGGCTGGCCTATGCTACAGCACTGCCAGTTAACTTCGTCCCCTTATTTGAGGCGCTTAGACACGTCGCACGAACAAACCGAAGCCAGCGTTTCGAAGCCCAGGCCAAGGCGAATTTTTCCAGCTATTTACTTGGAATGCTGGGATAGCCCAAGCCCTTCAAAAACGGCCCCCAAGGTCGGCGGCCTGTTAAAAAGGGGGCTTTCGTTAGATTCAAAACGGCCCGTCACGGATTTGGACGGGAATAGGCTCAAAATGACCGCCAAGGTGTGGGGAATCATGTGTTAAAATTTGAAGTTTCAATTCCAACATTTAGTTTTGATTCAATACCATTCTCTATATGAATTTTAATATAAACTGGGGCTGGCCTATGCTACAGCACTGCCAGTTAACTTTGTCCCCTTATTTGAGGCGCTTAGACACGTCGCACGAACAAACCGAAGCCAGCGTTTCGAAGCCCGGGCCAAGGCGAATTTTTCCAGCTATTTACTTGGAATGCTGGGATAGCCCAAGCCCTTCAAAAACGGCCCCCAAGGTCGGCGGCCTGTTAAAAAGGGGGCTTTCGTTAGATTCAAAACGGCCCGTCACGGATTTGGACGGGAATAGGCTCAAAATGACCGCCAAGGTGTGGGGAATCATGTGTTAAAATTTGAAGTTTCAATTCCAACATTTAGTTTTGATTCAATACCATTCTCTATATGAAGTTTAATATAAACTGGGGCTGGCCTATGCTACAGCACTGCCAGTTAACTTCGTCCCCTTATTTGAGGCGCTTAGACACGTCGCACGAACAAACCGAAGCCAGCGTTTCGAAGCCCAGGCCAAGGCGAATTTTTCCAGCTATTTACTTGGAATGCTGGGATAGCCCAAGCCCTTCAAAAACGGCCCCCAAGGTCGGCGGCCTGTTAAAAAGGGGGCTTTCGTTAGATTCAAAACGGCCCGTCACGGATTTGGACGGGAATAGGCTCAAAATGACCGCCAAGGTGTGGGGAATCATGTGTTAAAATTTGAAGTTTCAATTCCAACATTTAGTTTTGATTCAATACCATTCTCTATATGAAGTTTAATATAAACTGGGGCTGGCCTATGCTACAGCACTGCCAGTTAACTTCGTCCCCTTATTTGAGGCGCTTAGACACGTCGCACGAACAAACCGAAGCCAGCGTTTCGAAGCCCAGGCCAAGGCGAATTTTTCCAGCTATTTACTTGGAATGCTGGGATAGCCCAAGCCCTTCAAAAACGGCCCCCAAGGTCGGCGGCCTGTTAAAAAGGGGGCTTTCGTTAGATTCAAAACGGCCCGTCACGGATTTGGACGGGAATAGGCTCAAAATGACCGCCAAGGTGTGGGGAATCATGTGTTAAAATTTGAAGTTTCAATTCCAACATTTAGTTTTGATTCAATACCATTCTCTATATGAAGTTTAATATAAACTGGGGCTGGCCTATGCTACAGCACTGCCAGTTAACTTTGTCCCCTTATTTGAGGCGCTTAGACACGTCGCACGAACAAACCGAAGCCAGCGTTTCGAAGCCCAGGCCAAGGCGAATTTTTCCAGCTATTTACTTGGAATGCTGGGATAGCCCAAGCCCTTCAAAAACGGCCCCCAAGGTCGGCGGCCTGTTAAAAAGGGGGCTTTCGTTAGATTCAAAACGGCCCGTCACGGATTTGGACGGGAATAGGCTCAAAATGACCGCCAAGGTGTGGGGAATCATGTGTTAAAATTTGAAGTTTCAATTCCAACATTTAGTTTTGATTCAATACCATTCTCTATATGAAGTTTAATATAAACTGGGGCTGGCCTATGCTACAGCACTGCCAGTTAACTTCGTCCCCTTATTTGAGGCGCTTAGACACGTCGCACGAACAAACCGAAGCCAGCGTTTCGAAGCCCAGGCCAAGGCGAATTTTTCCAGCTATTTACTTGGAATGCTGGGATAGCCCAAGCCCTTCAAAAACGGCCCCCAAGGTCGGCGGCCTGTTAAAAAGGGGGCTTTCGTTAGATTCAAAACGGCCCGTCACGGATTTGGACGGGAATAGGCTCAAAATGACCGCCAAGGTGTGGGGAATCATGTGTTAAAATTTGAAGTTTCAATTCCAACATTTAGTTTTGATTCAATACCATTCTCTATATGAAGTTTAATATAAACTGGGGCTGGCCTATGCTACAGCACTGCCAGTTAACTTCGTCCCCTTATTTGAGGCGCTTAGACACGTCGCACGAACAAACCGAAGCCAGCGTTTCGAAGCCCAGGCCAAGGCGAATTTTTCCAGCTATTTACTTGGAATGCTGGGATAGCCCAAGCCCTTCAAAAACGGCCCCCAAGGTCGGCGGCCTGTTAAAAAGGGGGCTTTCGTTAGATTCAAAACGGCCCGTCACGGATTTGGACGGGAATAGGCTCAAAATGACCGCCAAGGTGTGGGGAATCATGTGTTAAAATTTGAAGTTTCAATTCCAACATTTAGTTTTGATTCAATACCATTCTCTATATGAAGTTTAATATAAACTGGGGCTGGCCTATGCTACAGCACTGCCAGTTAACTTCGTCCCCTTATTTGAGGCGCTTAGACACGTCGCACGAACAAACCGAAGCCAGCGTTTCGAAGCCCAGGCCAAGGCGAATTTTTCCAGCTATTTACTTGGAATGCTGGGATAGCCCAAGCCCTTCAAAAACGGCCCCCAAGGTCGGCGGCCTGTTAAAAAGGGGGCTTTCGTTAGATTCAAAACGGCCCGTCACGGATTTGGACGGGAATAGGCTCAAAATGACCGCCAAGGTGTGGGGAATCATGTGTTAAAATTTGAAGTTTCAATTCCAACATTTAGTTTTGATTCAATACCATTCTCTATATGAAGTTTAATATAAACTGGGGCTGGCCTATGCTACAGCACTGCCAGTTAACTTCGTCCCCTTATTTGAGGCGCTTAGACACGTCGCACGAACAAACCGAAGCCAGCGTTTCGAAGCCCAGGCCAAGGCGAATTTTTCCAGCTATTTACTTGGAATGCTGGGATAGCCCAAGCCCTTCAAAAACGGCCCCCAAGGTCGGCGGCCTGTTAAAAAGGGGGCTTTCGTTAGATTCAAAACGGCCCGTCACGGATTTGGACGGGAATAGGCTCAAAATGACCGCCAAGGTGTGGGGAATCATGTGTTAAAATTTGAAGTTTCAATTCCAACATTTAGTTTTGATTCAATACCATTCTCTATATGAAGTTTAATATAAACTGGGGCTGGCCTATGCTACAGCACTGCCAGTTAACTTTGTCCCCTTATTTGAGGCGCTTAGACACGTCGCACGAACAAACCGAAGCCAGCGTTTCGAAGCCCAGGCCAAGGCGAATTTTTCCAGCTATTTACTTGGAATGCTGGGATAGCCCAAGCCCTTCAAAAACGGCCCCCAAGGTCGGCGGCCTGTTAAAAAGGGGGCTTTCGTTAGATTCAAAACGGCCCGTCACGGATTTGGACGGGAATAGGCTCAAAATGACCGCCAAGGTGTGGGGAATCATGTGTTAAAATTTGAAGTTTCAATTCCAACATTTAGTTTTGATTCAATACCATTCTCTATATGAAGTTTAATATAAACTGGGGCTGGCCTATGCTACAGCACTGCCAGTTAACTTCGTCCCCTTATTTGAGGCGCTTAGACACGTCGCACGAACAAACCGAAGCCAGCGTTTCGAAGCCCAGGCCAAGGCGAATTTTTCCAGCTATTTACTTGGAATGCTGGGATAGCCCAAGCCCTTCAAAAACGGCCCCCAAAGTCGGCGGCCTGTTAAAAAGGGGGCTTTCGTTAGATTCAAAACGGCCCGTCACGGATTTGGACGGGAATAGGCTCAAAATGACCGCCAAGGTGTGGGGAATCATGTGTTAAAATTTGAAGTTTCAATTCCAACATTTAGTTTTGATTCAATACCATTCTCTATATGAAGTTTAATATAAACTGGGGCTGGCCTATGCTACAGCACTGCCAGTTAACTTCGTCCCCTTATTTGAGGCGCTTAGACACGTCGCACGAACAAACCGAAGCCAGCGTTTCGAAGCCCAGGCCAAGGCGAATTTTTCCAGCTATTTACTTGGAATGCTGGGATAGCCCAAGCCCTTCAAAAACGGCCCCCAAGGTCGGCGGCCTGTTAAAAAGGGGGCTTTCGTTAGATTCAAAACGGCCCGTCACGGATTTGGACGGGAATAGGCTCAAAATGACCGCCAAGGTGTGGGGAATCATGTGTTAAAATTTGAAGTTTCAATTCCAACATTTAGTTTTGATTCAATACCATTCTCTATATGAAGTTTAATATAAACTGGGGCTGGCCTATGCTACAGCACTGCCAGTTAACTTCGTCCCCTTATTTCAGGCGCTAAGACACGTCGCACGAACAAACCGAAGCCAGCGTTTCGAAGCCCAGGCCAAGGCGAATTTTTCCAGCTATTTACTTGGAATGCTGGGATAGCCCAAGCCCTTCAAAAACGGCCCCCAAGGTCGGCGGCCTGTTAAAAAGGGGGCTTTCGTTAGATTCAAAACGGCCCGTCACGGATTTGGACGGGAATAGGCTCAAAATGACCGCCAAGGTGTGGGGAATCATGTGTTAAAATTTGAAGTTTCAATTCCAACATTTAGTTTTGATTCAATACCATTCTCTATATGAAGTTTAATATAAACTGGGGCTGGCCTATGCTACAGCACTGCCAGTTAACTTCGTCCCCTTATTTCAGGCGCTAAGACACGTCGCACGAACAAACCGAAGCCAGCGTTTCGAAGCCCAGGCCAAGGCGAATTTTTCCAGCTATTTACTTGGAATGCTGGGATAGCCCAAGCCCTTCAAAAACGGCCCCCAAGGTCGGCGGCCTGTTAAAAAGGGGGCTTTCGTTAGATTCAAAACGGCCCGTCACGGATTTGGACGGGAATAGGCTCAAAATGACCGCCAAGGTGTGGGGAATCATGTGTTAAAATTTGAAGTTTCATTTCCAACATTTAGTTTTGATTCAATACCATTCTCTATATGAAGTTTAATATAAACTGGGGCTGGCCTATGCTACAGCACTGCCAGTTAACTTCGTCCCCTTATTTGAGGCGCTTAGACACGTCGCACGAACAAACCGAAGCCAGCGTTTCGAAGCCCAGGCCAAGGCGAATTTTTCCAGCTATTTACTTGGAATGCTGGGATAGCCCAAGCCCTTCAAAAACGGCCCCCAAGGTCGGCGGCCTGTTAAAAAGGGGGCTTTCGTTAGATTCAAAACGGCCCGTCACGGATTTGGACGGGAATAGGCTCAAAATGACCGCCAAGGTGTGGGGAATCATGTGTTAAAATTTGAAGTTTCAATTCCAACATTTAGTTTTGATTCAATACCATTCTCTATATGAAGTTTAATATAAACTGGGGCTGGCCTATGCTACAGCACTGCCAGTTAACTTCGTCCCCTTATTTGAGGCGCTTAGACACGTCGCACGAACAAACCGAAGCCAGCGTTTCGAAGCCCAGGCCAAGGCGAATTTTTCCAGCTATTTACTTGGAATGCTGGGATAGCCCAAGCCCTTCAAAAACGGCCCCCAAGGTCGGCGGCCTGTTAAAAAGGGGGCTTTCGTTAGATTCAAAACGGCCCGTCACGGATTTGGACGGGAATAGGCTCAAAATGACCGCCAAGGTGTGGGGAATCATGTGTTAAAATTTGAAGTTTCAATTCCAACATTTAGTTTTGATTCAATACCATTCTCTATAATTATGAAGTTTAATATAAACTGGGGCTGGCCTATGCTACAGCACTGCCAGTTAACTTCGTCCCCTTATTTGAGGCGCTTAGACACGTCGCACGAACAAACCGAAGCCAGCGTTTCGAAGCCCAGGCCAAGGCGAATTTTTCCAGCTATTTACTTGGAATGCTGGGATAGCCCAAGCCCTTCAAAAACGGCCCCCAAGGTCGGCGGCCTGTTAAAAAGGGGGCTTTCGTTAGATTCAAAACGGCCCGTCACGGATTTGGACGGGAATAGGCTCAAAATGACCGCCAAGGTGTGGGGAATCATGTGTTAAAATTTGAAGTTTCAATTCCAACATTTAGTTTTGATTCAATACCATTCTCTATATGAAGTTTAATATAAACTGGGGCTGGCCTATGCTACAGCACTGCCAGTTAACTTCGTCCCCTTATTTGAGGCGCTTAGACACGTCGCACGAACAAACCGAAGCCAGCGTTTCGAAGCCCAGGCCAAGGCAAATTTTTCCAGCTATTTACTTGGAATGCTGGGATAGCCCAAGCCCTTCAAAAACGGCCCCCAAGGTCGGCGGCCTGTTAAAAAGGGGGCTTTCGTTAGATTCAAAACGGCCCGTCACGGATTTGGACGGGAATAGGCTCAAAATGACCGCCAAGGTGTGGGGAATCATGTGTTAAAATTTGAAGTTTCAATTCCAACATTTAGTTTTGATTCAATACCATTCTCTATAATAATTTTATGAAGTTTAATATAAACTGGGGCTGGCCTATGCTACAGCACTGCCAGTTAACTTCGTCCCCTTATTTGAGGCGCTTAGACACGTTGCACGAACAAACCGAAGCCAGCGTTTCGAAGCCCAGGCCAAGGCGAATTTTTCCAGCTATTTACTTGGAATGCTGGGATAGCCCAAGCCCTTCAAAAACGGCCCCCAAGGTCGGCGGCCTGTTAAAAAGGGGGCTTTCGTTAGATTCAAAACGGCCCGTCACGGATTTGGACGGGAATAGGCTCAAAATGACCGCCAAGGTGTGGGGAATCATGTGTTAAAATTTGAAGTTTCAATTCCAACATTTAGTTTTGATTCAATACCATTCTCTATATGAAGTTTAATATAAACTGGGGCTGGCCTATGCTACAGCACTGCCAGTTAACTTCGTCCCCTTATTTGAGGCGCTTAGCGTGTCGCACGAACAAACCGAAGCCAGCGTTTCGAAGCCCAGGCCAAGGCGAATTTTTCCAGCTATTTACTTGGAATGCTGGGATAGCCCAAGCCCTTCAAAAACGGCCCCCAAGGTCGGCGGCCTGTTAAAAAGGGGGCTTTCGTTAGATTCAAAACGGCCCGTCACGGATTTGGACGGGAATAGGCTCAAAATGACCGCCAAGGTGTGGGGAATCATGTGTTAAAATTTGAAGTTTCAATTCCAACATTTAGTTTTGATTCAATACCATTCTCTATATGAAGTTTAATATAAACTGGGGCTGGCCTATGCTACAGCACTGCCAGTTAACTTCGTCCCCTTATTTGAGGCGCTTAGACACGTCGCACGAACAAACCGAAGCCAGCGTTTCGAAGCCCAGGCCAAGGCGAATTTTTCCAGCTATTTACTTGGAATGCTGGGATAGCCCAAGCCCTTCAAAAACGGCCCCCAAGGTCGGCGGCCTGTTAAAAAGGGGGCTTTCGTTAGATTCAAAACGGCCCGTCACGGATTTGGACGGGAATAGGCTCAAAATGACCGCCAAGGTGTGGGGAATCATGTGTTAAAATTTGAAGTTTCAATTCCAACATTTAGTTTTGATTCAATACCATTCTCTATATGAAGTTTAATATAAACTGGGGCTGGCCTATGCTACAGCACTGCCAGTTAACTTCGTCCCCTTATTTGAGGCGCTTAGACACGTCGCACGAACAAACCGAAGCCAGCGTTTCGAAGCCCAGGCCAAGGCGAATTTTTCCAGCTATTTACTTGGAATGCTGGGATAGCCCAAGCCCTTCAAAAACGGCCCCCAAGGTCGGCGGCCTGTTAAAAAGGGGGCTTTCGTTAGATTCAAAACGGCCCGTCACGGATTTGGACGGGAATAGGCTCAAAATGACCGCCAAGGTGTGGGGAATCATGTGTTAAAATTTGAAGTTTCAATTCCAACATTTAGTTTTGATTCAATACCATTCTCTATAATATTGAAGTTTAATATAAACTGGGGCTGGCCTATGCTACAGCACTGCCAGTTAACTTCGTCCCCTTATTTGAGGCGCTTAGACACGTCGCACGAACAAACCGAAGCCAGCGTTTCGAAGCCCAGGCCAAGGCGAATTTTTCCAGCTATTTACTTGGAATGCTGGGATAGCCCAAGCCCTTCAAAAACGGCCCCCAAGGTCGGCGGCCTGTTAAAAAGGGGGCTTTCGTTAGATTCAAAACGGCCCGTCACGGATTTGGACGGGAATAGGCTCAAAATGACCGCCAAGGTGTGGGGAATCATGTGTTAAAATTTGAAGTTTCAATTCCAACATTTAGTTTTGATTCAATACCATTCTCTATATGAAGTTTAATATAAACTGGGGCTGGCCTATGCTACAGCACTGCCAGTTAACTTCGTCCCCTTATTTGAGGCGCTTAGACACGTCGCACGAACAAACCGAAGCCAGCGTTTCGAAGCCCAGGCCAAGGCGAATTTTTCCAGCTATTTACTTGGAATGCTGGGATAGCCCAAGCCCTTCAAAAACGGCCCCCAAGGTCGGCGGCCTGTTAAAAAGGGGGCTTTCGTTAGATTCAAAACGGCCCGTCACGGATTTGGACGGGAATAGGCTCAAAATGACCGCCAAGGTGTGGGGAATCATGTGTTAAAATTTGAAGTTTCAATTCCAACATTTAGTTTTGATTCAATACCATTCTCTATATGAAGTTTAATATAAACTGGGGCTGGCCTATGCTACAGCACTGCCAGTTAACTTCGTCCCCTTATTTGAGGCGCTTAGACACGTCGCACGAACAAACCGAAGCCAGCGTTTCGAAGCCCAGGCCAAGGCGAATTTTTCCAGCTATTTACTTGGAATGCTGGGATAGCCCAAGCCCTTCAAAAACGGCCCCCAAGGTCGGCGGCCTGTTAAAAAGGGGGCTTTCGTTAGATTCAAAACGGCCCGTCACGGATTTGGACGGGAATAGGCTCAAAATGACCGCCAAGGTGTGGGGAATCATGTGTTAAAATTTGAAGTTTCAATTCCAACATTTAGTTTTGATTCAATACCATTCTCTATATGAAGTTTAATATAAACTGGGGCTGGCCTATGCTACAGCACTGCCAGTTAACTTCGTCCCCTTATTTGAGGCGCTTAGACACGTCGCACGAACAAACCGAAGCCAGCGTTTCGAAGCCCAAGGCCAAGGCGAATTTTTCCAGCTATTTACTTGGAATGCTGGGATAGCCCAAGCCCTTCAAAAACGGCCCCCAAGGTCGGCGGCCTGTTAAAAAGGGGGCTTTCGTTAGATTCAAAACGGCCCGTCACGGATTTGGACGGGAATAGGCTCAAAATGACCGCCAAGGTGTGGGGAATCATGTGTTAAAATTTGAAGTTTCAATTCCAACATTTAGTTTTGATTCAATACCATTCTCTATAATAATGAAGTTTAATATAAACTGGGGCTGGCCTATGCTACAGCACTGCCAGTTAACTTCGTCCCCTTATTTGAGGCGCTTAGACACGTCGCACGAACAAACCGAAGCCAGCGTTTCGAAGCCCAGGCCAAGGCGAATTTTTCCAGCTATTTACTTGGAATGCTGGGATAGCCCAAGCCCTTCAAAAACGGCCCCCAAGGTCGGCGGCCTGTTAAAAAGGGGGCTTTCGTTAGATTCAAAACGGCCCGTCACGGATTTGGACGGGAATAGGCTCAAAATGACCGCCAAGGTGTGGGGAATCATGTGTTAAAATTTGAAGTTTCAATTCCAACATTTAGTTTTGATTCAATACCATTCTCTATATGAAGTTTAATATAAACTGGGGCTGGCCTATGCTACAGCACTGCCAGTTAACTTCGTCCCCTTATTTGAGGCGCTTAGACACGTCGCACGAACAAACCGAAGCCAGCGTTTCGAAGCCCAGGCCAAGGCGAATTTTTCCAGCTATTTACTTGGAATGCTGGGATAGCCCAAGCCCTTCAAAAACGGCCCCCAAGGTCGGCGGCCTGTTAAAAAGGGGGCTTTCGTTAGATTCAAAACGGCCCGTCACGGATTTGGACGGGAATAGGCTCAAAATGACCGCCAAGGTGTGGGGAATCATGTGTTAAAATTTGAAGTTTCAATTCCAACATTTAGTTTTGATTCAATACCATTCTCTATATGAAGTTTAATATAAACTGGGGCTGGCCTATGCTACAGCACTGCCAGTTAACTTCGTCCCCTTATTTGAGGCGCTTAGACACGTCGCACGAACAAACCGAAGCCAGCGTTTCGAAGCCCAGGCCAAGGCGAATTTTTCCAGCTATTTACTTGGAATGCTGGGATAGCCCAAGCCCTTCAAAAACGGCCCCCAAGGTCGGCGGCCTGTTAAAAAGGGGGCTTTCGTTAGATTCAAAACGGCCCGTCACGGATTTGGACGGGAATAGGCTCAAAATGACCGCCAAGGTGTGGGGAATCATGTGTTAAAATTTGAAGTTTCAATTCCAACATTTAGTTTTGATTCAATACCATTCTCTATATGAAGTTTAATATAAACTGGGGCTGGCCTATGCTACAGCACTGCCAGTTAACTTCGTCCCCTTATTTGAGGCGCTTAGACACGTCGCACGAACAAACCGAAGCCAGCGTTTCGAAGCCCAGGCCAAGGCGAATTTTTCCAGCTATTTACTTGGAATGCTGGGATAGCCCAAGCCCTTCAAAAACGGCCCCCAAGGTCGGCGGCCTGTTAAAAAGGGGGCTTTCGTTAGATTCAAAACGGCCCGTCACGGATTTGGACGGGAATAGGCTCAAAATGACCGCCAAGGTGTGGGGAATCATGTGTTAAAATTTGAAGTTTCAATTCCAACATTTAGTTTTGATTCAATACCATTCTCTATATGAAGTTTAATATAAACTGGGGCTGGCCTATGCTACAGCACTGCCAGTTAACTTCGTCCCCTTATTTGAGGCGCTTAGACACGTCGCACGAACAAACCGAAGCCAGCGTTTCGAAGCCCAGGCCAAGGCGAATTTTTCCAGCTATTTACTTGGAATGCTGGGATAGCCCAAGCCCTTCAAAAACGGCCCCCAAGGTCGGCGGCCTGTTAAAAAGGGGGCTTTCGTTAGATTCAAAACGGCCCGTCACGGATTTGGACGGGAATAGGCTCAAAATGACCGCCAAGGTGTGGGGAATCATGTGTTAAAATTTGAAGTTTCAATTCCAACATTTAGTTTTGATTCAATACCATTCTCTATATATGAAGTTTAATATAAACTGGGGCTGGCCTATGCTACAGCACTGCCAGTTAACTTCGTCCCCTTATTTGAGGCGCTTAGACACGTCGCACGAACAAACCGAAGCCAGCGTTTCGAAGCCCAGGCCAAGGCGAATTTTTCCAGCTATTTACTTGGAATGCTGGGATAGCCCAAGCCCTTCAAAAACGGCCCCCAAGGTCGGCGGCCTGTTAAAAAGGGGGCTTTCGTTAGATTCAAAACGGCCCGTCACGGATTTGGACGGGAATAGGCTCAAAATGACCGCCAAGGTGTGGGGAATCATGTGTTAAAATTTGAAGTTTCAATTCCAACATTTAGTTTTGATTCAATACCATTCTCTATAATAATGAAGTTTAATATAAACTGGGGCTGGCCTATGCTACAGCACTGCCAGTTAACTTCGTCCCCTTATTTGAGGCGCTTAGACACGTCGCACGAACAAACCGAAGCCAGCGTTTCGAAGCCCAGGCCAAGGCGAATTTTTCCAGCTATTTACTTGGAATGCTGGGATAGCCCAAGCCCTTCAAAAACGGCCCCCAAGGTCGGCGGCCTGTTAAAAAGGGGGCTTTCGTTAGATTCAAAACGGCCCGTCACGGATTTGGACGGGAATAGGCTCAAAATGACCGCCAAGGTGTGGGGAATCATGTGTTAAAATTTGAAGTTTCAATTCCAACATTTAGTTTTGATTCAATACCATTCTCTATATGAAGTTTAATATAAACTGGGGCTGGCCTATGCTACAGCACTGCCAGTTAACTTCGTCCCCTTATTTGAGGCGCTTAGACACGTCGCACGAACAAACCGAAGCCAGCGTTTCGAAGCCCAGGCCAAGGCGAATTTTTCCAGCTATTTACTTGGAATGCTGGGATAGCCCAAGCCCTTCAAAAACGGCCCCCAAGGTCGGCGGCCTGTTAAAAAGGGGGCTTTCGTTAGATTCAAAACGGCCCGTCACGGATTTGGACGGGAATAGGCTCAAAATGACCGCCAAGGTGTGGGGAATCATGTGTTAAAATTTGAAGTTTCAATTCCAACATTTAGTTTTGATTCAATACCATTCTCTATATGAAGTTTAATATAAACTGGGGCTGGCCTATGCTACAGCACTGCCAGTTAACTTCGTCCCCTTATTTGAGGCGCTTAGACACGTCGCACGAACAAACCGAAGCCAGCGTTTCGAAGCCCAGGCCAAGGCGAATTTTTCCAGCTATTTACTTGGAATGCTGGGATAGCCCAAGCCCTTCAAAAACGGCCCCCAAGGTCGGCGGCCTGTTAAAAAGGGGGCTTTCGTTAGATTCAAAACGGCCCGTCACGGATTTGGACGGGAATAGGCTCAAAATGACCGCCAAGGTGTGGGGAATCATGTGTTAAAATTTGAAGTTTCAATTCCAACATTTAGTTTTGATTCAATACCATTCTCTATATGAAGTTTAATATAAACTGGGGCTGGCCTATGCTACAGCACTGCCAGTTAACTTCGTCCCCTTATTTGAGGCGCTTAGACACGTCGCACGAACAAACCGAAGCCAGCGTTTCGAAGCCCAGGCCAAGGCGAATTTTTCCAGCTATTTACTTGGAATGCTGGGATAGCCCAAGCCCTTCAAAAACGGCCCCCAAGGTCGGCGGCCTGTTAAAAAGGGGGCTTTCGTTAGATTCAAAACGGCCCGTCACGGATTTGGACGGGAATAGGCTCAAAATGACCGCCAAGGTGTGGGGAATCATGTGTTAAAATTTGAAGTTTCAATTCCAACATTTAGTTTTGATTCAATACCATTCTCTATATGAAGTTTAATATAAACTGGGGCTGGCCTATGCTACAGCACTGCCAGTTAACTTCGTCCCCTTATTTGAGGCGCTTAGACACGTCGCACGAACAAACCGAAGCCAGCGTTTCGAAGCCCAGGCCAAGGCGAATTTTTCCAGCTATTTACTTGGAATGCTGGGATAGCCCAAGCCCTTCAAAAACGGCCCCCAAGGTCGGCGGCCTGTTAAAAAGGGGGCTTTCGTTAGATTCAAAACGGCCCGTCACGGATTTGGACGGGAATAGGCTCAAAATGACCGCCAAGGTGTGGGGAATCATGTGTTAAAATTTGAAGTTTCAATTCCAACATTTAGTTTTGATTCAATACCATTCTCTATATGAAGTTTAATATAAACTGGGGCTGGCCTATGCTACAGCACTGCCAGTTAACTTCGTCCCCTTATTTGAGGCGCTTAGACACGTCGCACGAACAAACCGAAGCCAGCGTTTCGAAGCCCAGGCCAAGGCGAATTTTTCCAGCTATTTACTTGGAATGCTGGGATAGCCCAAGCCCTTCAAAAACGGCCCCCAAGGTCGGCGGCCTGTTAAAAAGGGGGCTTTCGTTAGATTCAAAACGGCCCGTCACGGATTTGGACGGGAATAGGCTCAAAATGACCGCCAAGGTGTGGGGAATCATGTGTTAAAATTTGAAGTTTCAATTCCAACATTTAGTTTTGATTCAACACCATTCTCTATATGAAGTTTAATATAAACTGGGGCTGGCCTATGCTACAGCACTGCCAGTTAACTTCGTCCCCTTATTTGAGGCGCTTAGACACGTCGCACGAACAAACCGAAGCCAGCGTTTCGAAGCCCAGGCCAAGGCGAATTTTTCCAGCTATTTACTTGGAATGCTGGGATAGCCCAAGCCCTTATAAAACGGCCCCCAAGGTCGGCGGCCTGTTAAAAAGGGGGCTTTCGTTAGATTCAAAACGGCCCGTCACGGATTTGGACGGGAATAGGCTCAAAATGACCGCCAAGGTGTGGGGAATCATGTGTTAAAATTTGAAGTTTCAATTCCAACATTTAGTTTTGATTCAATACCATTCTCTATATGAAGTTTAATATAAACTGGGGCTGGCCTATGCTACAGCACTGCCAGTTAACTTCGTCCCCTTATTTGAGGCGCTTAGACACGTCGCACGAACAAACCGAAGCCAGCGTTTCGAAGCCCAGGCCAAGGCGAATTTTTCCAGCTATTTACTTGGAATGCTGGGATAGCCCAAGCCCTTCAAAAACGGCCCCCAAGGTCGGCGGCCTGTTAAAAAGGGGGCTTTCGTTAGATTCAAAACGGCCCGTCACGGATTTGGACGGGAATAGGCTCAAAATGACCGCCAAGGTGTGGGGAATCATGTGTTAAAATTTGAAGTTTCAATTCCAACATTTAGTTTTGATTCAATACCATTCTCTATATGAAGTTTAATATAAACTGGGGCTGGCCTATGCTACAGCACTGCCAGTTAACTTCGTCCCCTTATTTGAGGCGCTTAGACACGTCGCACGAACAAACCGAAGCCAGCGTTTCGAAGCCCAGGCCAAGGCGAATTTTTCCAGCTATTTACTTGGAATGCTGGGATAGCCCAAGCCCTTCAAAAACGGCCCCCAAGGTCGGCGGCCTGTTAAAAAGGGGGCTTTCGTTAGATTCAAAACGGCCCGTCACGGATTTGGACGGGAATAGGCTCAAAATGACCGCCAAGGTGGGGGGAATCATGTGTTAAAATTTGAAGTTTCAATTCCAACATTTAGTTTTGATTCAATACCATTCTCTATAACTATGAAGTTTAATATAAACTGGGGCTGGCTTATGCTACAGCACTGCCAGTTAACTTCGTCCCCTTATTTGAGGCGCTTAGACACGTCGCACGAACAAACCGAAGCCAGCGTTTCGAAGCCCAGGCCAAGGCGAATTTTTCCAGCTATTTACTTGGAATGCTGGGATAGCCCAAGCCCTTCAAAAACGGCCCCCAAGGTCGGCGGCCTGTTAAAAAGGGGGCTTTCGTTAGATTCAAAACGGCCCGTCACGGATTTGGACGGGAATAGGCTCAAAATGACCGCCAAGGTGTGGGGAATCATGTGTTAAAATTTGAAGTTTCAATTCCAACATTTAGTTTTGATTCAATACCATTCTCTATATGAAGTTTAATATAAACTGGGGCTGGCCTATGCTACAGCACTGCCAGTTAACTTCGTCCCCTTATTTGAGGCGCTTAGACACGTCGCACGAACAAACCGAAGCCAGCGTTTCGAAGCCCAGGCCAAGGCGAATTTTTCCAGCTATTTACTTGGAATGCTGGGATAGCCCAAGCCCTTCAAAAACGGCCCCCAAGGTCGGCGGCCTGTTAAAAAGGGGGCTTTCGTTAGATTCAAAACGGCCCGTCACGGATTTGGACGGGAATAGGCTCAAAATGACCGCCAAGGTGTGGGGAATCATGTGTTAAAATTTGAAGTTTCATTTCCAACATTTAGTTTTGATTCAATACCATTCTCTATATGAAGTTTAATATAAACTGGGGCTGGCCTATGCTACAGCACTGCCAGTTAACTTCGTCCCCTTATTTGAGGCGCTTAGACACGTCGCACGAACAAACCGAAGCCAGCGTTTCGAAGCCCAGGCCAAGGCGAATTTTTCCAGCTATTTACTTGGAATGCTGGGATAGCCCAAGCCCTTCAAAAACGGCCCCCAAGGTCGGCGGCCTGTTAAAAAGGGGGCTTTCGTTAGATTCAAAACGGCCCGTCACGGATTTGGACGGGAATAGGCTCAAAATGACCGCCAAGGTGTGGGGAATCATGTGTTAAAATTTGAAGTTTCAATTCCAACATTTAGTTTTGATTCAATACCATTCTCTATATGAAGTTTAATATAAACTGGGGCTGGCCTATGCTACAGCACTGCCAGTTAACTTCGTCCCCTTATTTGAGGCGCTTAGACACGTCGCACGAACAAACCGAAGCCAGCGTTTCGAAGCCCAGGCCAAGGCGAATTTTTCCAGCTATTTACTTGGAATGCTGGGATAGCCCAAGCCCTTCAAAAACGGCCCCCAAGGTCGGCGGCCTGTTAAAAAGGGGGCTTTCGTTAGATTCAAAACGGCCCGTCACGGATTTGGACGGGAATAGGCTCAAAATGACCGCCAAGGTGTGGGGAATCATGTGTTAAAATTTGAAGTTTCAATTCCAACATTTAGTTTTGATTCAATACCATTCTCTATAATTATGAAGTTTAATATAAACTGGGGCTGGCCTATGCTACAGCACTGCCAGTTAACTTCGTCCCCTTATTTGAGGCGCTTAGACACGTCGCACGAACAAACCGAAGCCAGCGTTTCGAAGCCCAGGCCAAGGCGAATTTTTCCAGCTATTTACTTGGAATGCTGGGATAGCCCAAGCCCTTCAAAAACGGCCCCCAAGGTCGGCGGCCTGTTAAAAAGGGGGCTTTCGTTAGATTCAAAACGGCCCGTCACGGATTTGGACGGGAATAGGCTCAAAATGACTGCCAAGGTGTGGGGAATCATGTGTTAAAATTTGAAGTTTCAATTCCAACATTTAGTTTTGATTCAATACCATTCTCTATATGAAGTTTAATATAAACTGGGGCTGGCCTATGCTACAGCACTGCCAGTTAACTTCGTCCCCTTATTTGAGGCGCTTAGACACGTCGCACGAACAAACCGAAGCCAGCGTTTCGAAGCCCAGGCCAAGGCGAATTTTTCCAGCTATTTACTTGGAATGCTGGGATAGCCCAAGCCCTTCAAAAACGGCCCCCAAGGTCGGCGGCCTGTTAAAAAGGGGGCTTTCGTTAGATTCAAAACGGCCCGTCACGGATTTGGACGGGAATAGGCTCAAAATGACCGCCAAGGTGTGGGGAATCATGTGTTAAAATTTGAAGTTTCAATTCCAACATTTAGTTTTGATTCAATACCATTCTCTATATTTATGAAGTTTAATATAAACTGGGGCTGGCCTATGCTACAGCACTGCCAGTTAACTTCGTCCCCTTATTTGAGGCGCTTAGACACGTCGCACGAACAAACCGAAGCCAGCGTTTCGAAGCCCAGGCCAAGGCGAATTTTTCCAGCTATTTACTTGGAATGCTGGGATAGCCCAAGCCCTTCAAAAACGGCCCCCAAGGTCGGCGGCCTGTTAAAAAGGGGGCTTTCGTTAGATTCAAAACGGCCCGTCACGGATTTGGACGGGAATAGGCTCAAAATGACCGCCAAGGTGTGGGGAATCATGTGTTAAAATTTGAAGTTTCAATTCCAACATTTAGTTTTGATTCAATACCATTCTCTATATGAAGTTTAATATAAACTGGGGCTGGCCTATGCTACAGCACTGCCAGTTAACTTCGTCCCCTTATTTGAGGCGCTTAGACACGTCGCACGAACAAACCGAAGCCAGCGTTTCGAAGCCCAGGCCAAGGCGAATTTTTCCAGCTATTTACTTGGAATGCTGGGATAGCCCAAGCCCTTCAAAAACGGCCCCCAAGGTCGGCGGCCTGTTAAAAAGGGGGCTTTCGTTAGATTCAAAACGGCCCGTCACGGATTTGGACGGGAATAGGCTCAAAATGACCGCCAAGGTGTGGGGAATCATGTGTTAAAATTTGAAGTTTCAATTCCAACATTTAGTTTTGATTCAATACCATTCTCTATATGAAGTTTAATATAAACTGGGGCTGGCCTATGCTACAGCACTGCCAGTTAACTTCGTCCCCTTATTTGAGGCGCTTAGACACGTCGCACGAACAAACCGAAGCCAGCGTTTCGAAGCCCAGGCCAAGGCGAATTTTTCCAGCTATTTACTTGGAATGCTGGGATAGCCCAAGCCCTTCAAAAACGGCCCCCAAGGTCGGCGGCCTGTTAAAAAGGGGGCTTTCGTTAGATTCAAAACGGCCCGTCACGGATTTGGACGGGAATAGGCTCAAAATGACCGCCAAGGTGTGGGGAATCATGTGTTAAAATTTGAAGTTTCAATTCCAACATTTAGTTTTGATTCAATACCATTCTCTATATGAAGTTTAATATAAACTGGGGCTGGCCTATGCTACAGCACTGCCAGTTAACTTCGTCCCCTTATTTGAGGCGCTTAGACACGTCGCACGAACAAACCGAAGCCAGCGTTTCGAAGCCCAGGCCAAGGCGAATTTTTCCAGCTATTTACTTGGAATGCTGGGATAGCCCAAGCCCTTCAAAAACGGCCCCCAAGGTCGGCGGCCTGTTAAAAAGGGGGCTTTCGTTAGATTCAAAACGGCCCGTCACGGATTTGGACGGGAATAGGCTCAAAATGACCGCCAAGGTGTGGGGAATCATGTGTTAAAATTTGAAGTTTCAATTCCAACATTTAGTTTTGATTCAATACCATTCTCTATATGAAGTTTAATATAAACTGGGGCTGGCCTATGCTACAGCACTGCCAGTTAACTTCGTCCCCTTATTTGAGGCGCTTAGACACGTCGCACGAACAAACCGAAGCCAGCGTTTCGAAGCCCAGGCCAAGGCGAATTTTTCCAGCTATTTACTTGGAATGCTGGGATAGCCCAAGCCCTTCAAAAACGGCCCCCAAGGTCGGCGGCCTGTTAAAAAGGGGGCTTTCGTTAGATTCAAAACGGCCCGTCACGGATTTGGACGGGAATAGGCTCAAAATGACCGCCAAGGTGTGGGGAATCATGTGTTAAAATTTGAAGTTTCAATTCCAACATTTAGTTTTGATTCAATACCATTCTCTATATGAAGTTTAATATAAACTGGGGCTGGCCTATGCTACAGCACTGCCAGTTAACTTCGTCCCCTTATTTGAGGCGCTTAGACACGTCGCACGAACAAACCGAAGCCAGCGTTTCGAAGCCCAGGCCAAGGCGAATTTTTCCAGCTATTTACTTGGAATGCTGGGATAGCCCAAGCCCTTCAAAAACGGCCCCCAAGGTCGGCGGCCTGTTAAAAAGGGGGCTTTCGTTAGATTCAAAACGGCCCGTCACGGATTTGGACGGGAATAGGCTCAAAATGACCGCCAAGGTGTGGGGAATCATGTGTTAAAATTTGAAGTTTCAATTCCAACATTTAGTTTTGATTCAATACCATTCTCTATATGAAGTTTAATATAAACTGGGGCTGGCCTATGCTACAGCACTGCCAGTTAACTTCGTCCCTTATTTGAGGCGCTTA